>LBNU01013613.1:109707-157386 GCA_014162995.1 Artemisia annua
AAAAAAAAAAAAAAAAAAAAAATTGAGATTGATTGTATGCATTAGTTGTATAGGTGGTTGTGATAGATTATTGATAAACATAGTCATGCAAGAGGCCCTTATCTTTTTATATTAGCCTTGTTTTGTTCTACGTGTCTACATGTCTCTTTCTATGCTTTACTTCTTATACCTTACAGATATAAGAAGATTAGCCCTTATCATAACTTTTTTTTCTTCATAAAAGAAAATGCACTCTACATCCATCTTTTATATAATAAAATAATTACATCATTTCGGAGTATTTTTACAAAACCCTTCTCATTGAAAAAAAAATTAGACCAATAGGAGAGCTTGATTTTGCCACGTAGGCAAAATCGAGCAATATGATTAGTCAATAGAAAGTCAAAATTAAATTGATTTTGGTCAAACTTAATAAATTTGGTAGAGAAATTTGGTTAAGAAAAAAAATGTATAAAAATATAGGTGTCAAATTTATGAAAACAAAAACTTAAAAAAAGAGGAAGTAATTAATAAAACTTTGGTGGTTGAATTTTAAATAAAATATATGGAGCTAAGTGTAAAATTACAAGTTTTCATGTTTTTTAATAACTTTAGAAAAAACACAAATAACCCCTTACATTTTATACCTCTTATACTTTATAATATAAACTTTGTTTAAAATTACATGAGTATTAGTATTAGTTTCAGACTTTCATATATTAAAATTACAAAATTTTGTAAATATGCGAATTAGTTTTAATATTGTTAATTGTAGACTTTCATCCGTTAGAATATTTTTTTAAATAAGGACTCATGTTATTCTATTTAAAAGTTTAATTTATGCGTACACGGGTTTGAATATTAAATACATCTAAATTATTAGTAACGTGAATATAAATATCAAATTGTAAGCACGAGTTACTATGATATGAAAATAAATATACACGATTCTACTTATAACAACGACTCATGAAATTGTTATTTAAAATTTACATATGAATATCCATAAAAACATTTTAAAAACTTTACGGAGCATATTTTAACTTCATTAACACTCTTTATGTGTTACTAAACTCGCACATTTTGTAGAACATGATATCAATAGTTAAAGTTAAACAATAACATCAACATCAACCTCAGCGTGTCTGTCAGTTAAAATCGTTATACAAAGCTAATTTACTCATTTTGACAAGTGATATGCTCTATTAGACTGCACCTTCTATTTTTTATTACTTTTGCGCGTTGTTAAGTCCAAAAGAAATGAAGGAAAAAAAGTGTACGTTTTGTGCCAATACTTTGAGTATTAGCTGATTGATGTTTCTTTCAGGATGTTTTATATGCCAGTTGGTCCTTATGCGTTGTTTATTTGAACTTGACACATTAAGAGACTGGGAATACAAGTTCATCACCAAGTATGCTAAAGTAGGAACCATAAAAACCCCCGAAACTACACCTGATGCATCAACTACGGATTTACTTTGAAGGTTACTTAGAACATATATTTGATATAATAATTTGTTTATATGGTATATGTGTTTATTGAATTTTAAAATCAAGTTGTCTCTTGAATTTTCATATACTTAAACGGCTAACTCACATAATCCCAAGTTAACGTTATATAAATGCCTTTGTCTCAGGCACTGATATGTGTTGCATTAACCTTATTCCTAAGTTGCAACAAAAAAATAAATCTCACAAGTATTTGATGAGTTAATTGCTTTTGAATTTGTTGTAATATAGAATAATGATGATCTAGAAAGAGATGTAACTAATGTGTCTCATTTAATTGAAAATCTGTTGCGAAAAGAATGAGCCGGTTTACTAAAGTAGGACTTGCTTAAGTTATTGGAGTTTGGGACTGTTATTTTCTTCTAATTATACTAAGGGGGTGTTTGATTTCGACTTAATTGACTTAATATGAAAAAAACTGAATTAATTAAGTCATATGAAAACTGTTTGTTTGTGACTTAGTAGAAAAAGATGACTGAAAATATTAAGTAATAAAACTGAGGTTGTCTGCATTAAGTCATCTGTTAATTAACATGACTTAATGAAAAAAAGTAAACAAACAGGCTCTAAGTTTTTAAAGGGTTTTGAGACCGTCTTAATAGTTAGATATAGTGCTGATTATGATTGTTTTGATGGATGTCTTAATAGTTATTCAAGGTGTTTGGGACTGTTTTTAATAACTGAATTGATGGGTGCTTGAAACTGCCTTGATAGCTGAATTCAAGGGTGTTTGAGACTATTTCAATTGCTAATTTTAGGAGTGCTTGGAACTGTAATAATTGCCGAATGCAGGGGTGTTCCGACTGTTTTTAATAAGCATTGTTATTGCAAAATAAATTTGACTTATACTAAACTAATAGATGTAAAGTTCAAAACATTTTAAAACAATATATTTGGTATTAAATACATGATAAACTTTTTATGTCAAAACCCCGTGCGTGCACGTGTATTATAACTAGTTTCTCATAATGGCAATAAACTCAAATTATTGGATCACCAGTAGACTCGAATAGTAATCCAGTTATTCCAAAACATAAAACTAAGAGCATCTACAATAAAGCAACGGTTTTTCTAAAGCTTTTCACTATTTTTCAAATTCTTTGAAAAACTTTTTTGCATTGCTTATATGAGTTTTTTCAAAAGTTTTTTGCAAAGGCTTTTAATTCTTCAAGTTTTTAAAGCTTTGTACTATACCATTTTATTTTTATTTTTATATATATTTTTTATAATTTTTAAGAACGGCCAATTGATATGCACTCAACTAATCTTTCATTTTAATTCTAAAAGCTATTGTTAAAAGATTGTGGGTTACTATCACAAACCAATCACTTAGAAAAATTAATTGTTGTTTAAGTATATACATATATTATAGATCAAGATTTCAGTTCTTGTGTTCTATTTGTTGTTAGCATTAATGATAAATTCAGTATTTTAAAGTTGACCATGAGTCAAAAAATCGTGAACCTTAACCAAATAAAAAAAAAACCTATTTCTATAGTTGAAAACTAAAATTTAATAGATCAATATGGATCATTCAACTTTTTAAGTTAGTTGCATCATGAATCAAATCACGACTCATTTAGTCGGATCACTAATGGATCGTTTCACGCAGGTAGCAATACTAGCACCAAACGTCCCTGCAATGCTAGAACTTCAATTTGCAATTCCCATGGCTGGAGCCATTGTCTGTCCCCTAAACACACGCCTGGATTCAAGCATGATCGCAACTCTTCTCAAACACTCGGAAACCAAGTTGCTCTTTGTTGACTACCAACTATTTCATAAGGCCAAGGAAGCTGTCAATCTTCTTACAAAAACACACTCGGAATCAAGACCACCTCTTCTTGTCGTAATGCCTGAGGTTGACTCTCAGTCTCCATTGACGCTTGTTAATGAATACAAATATGAGGGCCTTGTTGAGGCTGGAGCTACTGACTTCCCTATAATTCGGCCATACGACGAGTGTGATCCTATCAGTCTAAATTATACATCCGGAACAACATCAAAGCCAAAAGGGGTTCTTTACAGTCACAGAGGTGCTTATCTTAATTCGCTTGGCTGTGTGTTCATGCATGGTATGCGAGAGATGCCAACATACCTCTGGTCAGTGCCTTTATTTCACAGTAACGGTTGGGGCTTGTCGTGGGGTATCGCTATAGTTGGTGGAACTAATGTTTGCTTACGACGCAGTGATCCTAAAGATATCTTTGACAATATAGTCCGTCATAATGTCACACATATGGGTGGAGTGCCAACTGTCTTAAACATGATTGCAAATTCTTTGGTGGCCAATCAAAAACCACTTCCACATAGAGTCGAGATCATGACCGCAGGTTCACCACCACCCCCATCAGTTTTGTCAAAGATAGAGGAATTGGGGTTTCATGTCTCTCACGCTTATGGTCTCACTGAAACGGGACTATCAACGTGGTGTTTATGGAAGCCTGAGTGGGATCTTTTGCCTATTGAAGAACAAGGAAAACTCAAAGCATGACAAGGAGTGAATCATTTTGGAGTCGAGGATGTAGATGTAAGAGATTCAGTCACAATGGAGAGTGTAAAATGTGATGGAAGATCAACAGGTGAGATTATGTTTAGAGGTAATACGGTCATGAGTGGATACTTGAAGGATCCGAAAGCAACAGAAGATGCTTTTGTGGGAGGATGGTTTAGAAGTGGTGGCATTGGAATCAAACATCCAGATGGGTATATAGAAGTGAAGGATCGGTTGAAAGACATTGTGATATCTGGTGGTGAGAATATATCCACTATCGAGGTCGAATCTGTGATTTATAGACATCAAGCTGTTTAGAGGTTGCTGTTGTTGCACGTCCAGATGATCATTGGGGTCAAACTCCATGCGCATTTGTGAAGTTAAAGGATGGATTTCATGTTAATGCTCAAGAAATTATTCAGCATTGTCGAGATCATATGCCACATTTTATGTCACCTCGAACTGTTATTTCCCAAGATTTGCCACGCAACTCGACTGGTAAGGTAGAGAAGTTTGTGTTGAGGGAGAAGGAAAAGAGTTTAGGAAGTTTGTCTCATTAATAACGAAGGGGGGAGGGATAAAACTTCAAACCCGGCAATCTCGTTTACTCACGTTTAGGATACCATCTTTTTATGTTTAACATTGCTGCCTAAAATGCTACCATAACTGGTAACATATTGAATCATTCTGTAACAGTGACTTGTTTAGACCACTGGAAGTTCACCACAATCACTAATAACGAATCTCTTTCTTGGGGGATCACCTCTGTCAGTCTCTTGTGACTCGATCAACCAAACTATGTCCATCCCCTTGATAACTTGTCCAAACACAACATGCCTCATCCAACCAAGGTGTCTGCTCACACATTAAAACAAGTTTTAGTTAAATGATGTCCCTTTTCTACAATCCCAAAGCCTAAACATAAAAGTTTGAGAGTAAAAAGTAAAAACAAATATATACCTTTGTGGTGCATATAAAGAATTGACTTCCAATAGTATTTGGTCCTGCATTCGCCATGCTAACAATTCCAGGTCCAGTATGAGTCACAGAAATGTTTTCACATATTGGGACGATATATGCATCAATACATAAGTATATACTAGAAGAGAAGCTAGCTATGAGGGTATATGAATAGTTCGGCATTCATATAGTCATTATGTTATTCCCCATTAAAATTGGTTTCTTGCCAGCTGAATCCTGAGATGTGTTACAAGTCCACTGCATTGGTTTATAGGACCCATTATAATGTGTAATCTACAAAAAGGTTGACTAACTTACGATTAAAGTTCTCATCTGTGAATGTCCGGCCATATATGCTCTTACCACAAGTTCCCTGAAAAGTGTGAAAACAAAGCACAATTATTACAAAGGTAGTTAGATATTCTTATCTATACTACATACAAAGCTATAAAGCATGAATGACTCTCTCTCCAAAATTTTAAGACTTACAAAAAATTAAGCATGGGTTTACAACACTTTAATGCATCCAATTTTTAGAATTACAACAAAGTAAGCATATTGTACAACAAAATAAAGCGTGATGTCATTTTAAGACCAAAATTCTATCAAACAACATTAATGCTATTAAAAACACCCATTCACCAAAAATTACAACCATTTAAGCTCAATGTACAATAGCTGCCACCAATTTTCAGATTTACAAACAAATAAGCATAGTGTAGAACAAAATAAGCATGATGTAATTTGCAGACTTATTTTCAGACTTACAACATTAATGCTATTAAAGTGGTTAATGTTATTAATGACTATAATGACTACTACTTGAAAGAAAAGAAACATAGTGTACAACACTTTAATGCACATAATTTTCAGACGTACAAGACAAGAACCATAGTGTACAACAAAACACCACATTAAATATAATTAATACAGTTATTAAAACACCCCTTACATAAGAAATACAAATTATCAAGCATATTGTACAACCAAATTAAACACAATTCCTGCATTAAATTTCACTACTACAAATAATAAAACACATTATACAAATATTCAAGCCCGAACGGGCAACGGGCGTGGATCAAACGGGCTCGAGCCTGAACAGGCACGGGCCAACGGGTTCGAGCCCGAACGGGCACGGACTATACGAAATTATTGATATCTGTAAATTTATTGTTAAAAAGAACATAATAAACTAAAATATATTATTCATCGAAAATTTTTATTTCAGGGTACCCGCCGCTGCAACGCGCGGGTACCCTGCTAGTATATATAATGCAGCGTCGGACATATTGAAATATGCCGCCGCCAAATTGAATAGTATTTTCCGGACTTTTTTTGGGCCTGAATTTAACCCGCAAACTTTGGGTTGCTATGCACACAAGATAAGCAGCCCGTTTCAATGTTTTTTTCAGGACTTTATTTTGGGATGAATTTGACCCACAAACTTTGGGTTGCTATGCACACAAGATAAGCAAGTAGAACGGGGCCAAGAAAAAAAGAAACAACATAGTAAATCCAGAAACAAAAAACTAGGCATAAAAAAAAATGAAACAAAAAATATCCAAAAATCCCGGAAGCCTATAGGCGATTATATACCGTCAAACGACCAACTGCATAAAACGACGTCCCGCCGCAACGCGGCGGACCGGCACCCATCTCGTTTTGTATACAAAGCGGATGATTAGTGGGCTTACTTAGCCCAATGGTTATTTATCTTGGCTTGTATTTGTATTAGTAGCCCATTAGCATGTTATTTATACACTCTACTCATTATTGAATAAATGAAACATACGGGTTTACAAGTTTGAATATTTTGATATCCTAAAGCGCATCATTGATGAATCTAAAGGTTCTTTTACAAGTACATCCTGCTTTGTTTGATGAGTTTCAAGACAGTTTGAGTAGTCGTTCTACACCTGCTCCAACTGCAGGGGCTGTTAGTGGATTTGTATAGAGTTAGAATTATATAGTATTTTTATTAGATTAGGATTGATATAAGCTCAAGTGTTAGACTATAAATATTGAGTCATATGTATTCTCTCATTATTCAATCAATATTATTCGTCTTTCACTCACAAGTGGATTTTGTAAAGCCGAACATCTAAAACACTTGCAATCGTTGATAGCTTGTGAAGCATGAAAACTCTGTTAATGTGACAATTAGCATCTGTTTATAAGACCTTTTTTTTTTTTTCTTTTTTTTTTTTTAAAGTTACGCAATTATTTTCTAAGAATATCTTTTAAAAAAGATTAAATAGTTAATGCTTTTGATAACACTTAAAAAGATGAAGGAATAAAATTATGTCTTCCAAACTTCATTTCGAAACAAGTAAAATCCAAATCCTCAATCCCCAGTCCCCACTATCAAAAAGTTTGGAATGATAATACACAATATCTTAGAGCTTGGTCCACTTTTCATTATTATTTTTTATTTCTTTTATTATTTCTTTCTCACTGTTTTTTGTCACCTTGTTCTATTTTTACAAACAATAAATGTAAAAATATACAAACAATAACATCTATGCATCTGCAAAATTATTCCCCCCTCCCCTTCATAATAGGAAAGAAAAAACACTTCTTATGAGAAAAAAACAAACACAGCCTTAGCCTAAGATACATCAAATGAGTTATAAAGGTTTTTGAACAATCATAAATTCTAGTAACATTGCAAGAAAAATCAGGACTTATTTTGTTTTATCACTCTACAAACAGAATGAACTTTCTTTGACTTGGTGTCTGCAAAAGGTGTATATCAGTGGGAACATCCCGATCCCATGCATCTTTTGATGCCAACCGGACCCTTCCCCAAGGACCCGGCCCTAGGCAATGATCACATGTTCTCATTGACCTAATTAGTCAGGAGTTGGGATTGAACCCATGCCATTTTCTCCAAGAGGCCCTCCTTGACAGGTCAACTGAGTATTGGCGGTGGGGGACTGATGCCACTAGAGCAAGCCCCAGTTGGTTTTCGTTGACTTGGTGTAATTTGACATGTTACCATCTTACATTTTTACGAAAGAATTCTTTTAAATTTTCAAAAATATTTTTGAATTTTCGATCAAACCAAATGCAATAACTTTTGCTCTAACTATTTTATGCTGCACATATTCTGGTAGTTAATAAAAGCGCACATCAGTACATGAAGATTTTATTCTAGTAACATTATAGGTGGTAAGAACCAACTAATTCAATCGACGAAAATGATGTGTGACTTTATAAATTGAACATGTTAAGATATTGGGTTCAATACAAACATCTTGCAAGCACGAGATGCTACCATTGCTGTCACATTCTCGGCTGGCCTTTGCGTCAAATCCTTGTGCTGCATTTATAATTTATTACAAAAGAACAGTTACAATGACAGATGATTATCAGGGGTATCAATCTGTAATTTTGTACACATTTGCTTACAGATTGATCGATTGTGGTATATTTTTATATCTGAGGTTAAACCGTTAAAGTGGTAAAGCAAAAAATTTGCGCTAAAGAGACAATGTCGCCCAAGGTGTGGTATTCAAGACACTAACTATTTGTAACAAAAAATGTTTTGGGCTAAGTGAATCCAACTTGGCTTGACCCGTGTCAAAAGTAACCGTCCCGTCACCAACCCGCCCGCCCACCCGACCGACCTGTAATAGTGATTTGTGAAGGCAACTGAAACTTACGAGCCAAAGGTCTCTAGCAACCACAATTGTGTTGGGAGGAAGTCCAATGTCGTCCCAGTGAGCTGTCATCGGGTTAGTTACAGGACCACGGTTCACCAGGAGTACAACTACTCTGTATCCCGAAAGGGGTCCAGCCCAAACCTGCAAAATAAACAAAAAAACAAGTGTAGTCATCATACACAAGACGGGAATACAGTTGAGTTGAAGATCAGTTCAGTTAAGTACCTCAAGATCACCTTCCGATCTAACCTTTTTGGCCTGAACACCAAGTTTATCTGCGGAGATATAATAATTATTTGGTCAATTTAAAACATTACAAAGAGTCGACATTTGTCATTTTATATGTCAAACCTGGTTATATATAACTTCAAACATCCAATATATTTACATGATAAAAGTTTCTAGGTGTCAAACTGAATATAATTTTGACCTTTTAAGTCTAATACACGATTAGTTTAACCTTAAAAATCAAAAGTAGTGTAACAAAGTACTTTACCTTGGTTGATAGCAATGACCTCTTTGTTTCCTAGGATACCGTGAGTCTCTTTAGAGATGTCTCTAACGTCACATCCGATAAGAAGGGGAGCCTGCAATAACTCAGGAAAGTAGTGAGCGAAATTCATATGTTGACATTTCGACAAAATCACAAACGGCTCTATTTGGGGTATTTTTTATACTTTTATCTGAAACATGTAAAATAGAATATGTTTAGACCAATGGGACTTTGGTCCAGTGGTATCCCTGAGATGGTTATGTCCCAAACCAAGTGGTTGTGGGTCAAGTCCCACAAGGGACGAAAGTGATATTGTTGTGATTGAGTGACCAATGTATTAGTTGTTTGTTTAAATTTGCATTTCAGTGAAAAAAAGAAAAGAATATAATAGCTACGCGCAAGCTGGACAAAGAGGTCAAGTGTGTAGAAGGTCTCCAAAGCTCACTTTTATTGAAAGTGTGTGCGGGTCAACCTGGCCCAACCTGACGATTTTGAGCCATTATTCTAGTACCAACCCGACCATCTTCCCACCTCTAGTGTACAAACTTAGTAAGTAGCTCGGTATTTACTTTGGAAATGGCCCATATGCTAAAATGAACAATATACTCGTCTTTCGTCATCCCTCCATTTCCGACCTCAAGCATGTCTGGATCTGCAAGTATAAAAGTCTCAATTTGATCATTTCGGGTCCAATATCAGAACTGTATGGTAAAGGTTAAAGAGTAGTAAAAATTGACAAACCATTCCAACCACCAGGTCTTGCATAATCTGCATAATACTCATTCATATCTGCTATATACATCATGCTGCACAGAATTTTAATCACCAGTATTAAGAAAAAAATAAAATTACTCCATATTCAACATAAATGCAAATATGCAAAAAAAAGCATATGAAATTACCTATTCCACGTGTCGGTAATGTCATTTGTAGTTCTCCAACTATTTCCTATCTTCGAACCCCATAAAGCAGGATGCATATCTCCCCTAGCATACATTTTCAGAAGCCAGATGTGAGGTTTGGTAGCAAGTAATATTAGTTATTTGATTGAAACTAGCTAAAAATGCAAGAATACCATTCACATAGTGAAAAGAAGATAGGACGGCCTGCGTTCATCAGAGCTTTAGTCATTATCGGGTATCTGCATTTGTTAATATTGAACATGATTTTACTAGAACTTACAAAAGCCTAAAGGCTTAATGTTAGAATATTGAGCTGTTTTGAGTTACCGGATAGTTGGCTTTAACCCTTCATTGTTACAGTTATCATACTTCAAGTAGTCGATACCCTACACAAGAAAGCGTTGATCTTATACTGTAAGTAGTCAAACACCACAAGTCCACAAGCATATATACTATGGTCAAACTTTATTTTTGACTGCAAAAGTCAAAGTGTTGCGTTGTGTTAAGAAAGTAGCTAGAATCATACCCAAGAAGCGAATGTTTTGGCATCCTGTTCCTCGTGACCAAGTGAACCAGGCATGGTCTTGCTACACGTCATGGAACTGCAGTATAGAGGTCAAAGAAATGTTTTATTATATATCCATCATTGGCCAACAACAGAAGTGAACATAAAGTTTACACACGTTAAAATCAAATGGGTGAAACATCAGAACTGGCATCAAAACTGCAAAGACATCCTTTTAAGGGCAGATTTATTTTTCATAGGTTCAGCTCAAAATCTATAAATTGGTGATATATAACCCGCAATTATTATCCATAATAACACTTGGTTTTCCAAAGAAACTCAAACAAATAAAAGCCAAAAATCTTGCAGAAAGTAAAAAATGTTGAATTCCGAGCTCTTAAGGAATAAATAAGGTCTTACCCTGAATCACTATATATACCAAGCTTAAGACCTTTGTTATGGACATAGTCAGCTAGAGCTTTGATGCCAGAAGGGAATGTTGATTTCTTGGGCACAAGGTTGCCCTGAAAAGATCGTTTTACATGTTTAGAACTTTCGATTGCAGATGTTATACCAAAACCGTATAAGAAACAGTCTATACAAAGTACAAACCTTTTGATCACGAGAATACTCAGCCCAACAATCATCTACAATTTATTGAAATATAAATTCGGGTGAGTTGCTTATAACAATAGCAAATAATATATTACATAACGGTGAAGGGTAATGTAGCTACATACATACCTATATTAACATACTTGTATCCAAGTTTAGCAAGACCAGTAGAAACCAGGGCATCAGCTGTTGAGTATATTAATTAATCACTGGTTATAACAAGAACTTTTTTAGAATGATTCGACTAATTAGTGGACAAATTCTGCCATGTATCAAATTACTCACCAGTTTCTCTAATCATAGTCTCATTGATGTTGCAGCTGAAGTGATTCCAACTATTCCACCTAAAACAAATCCATGATCAACTTTTAGATATATACTTTAATCAAACTATATGGCATTATTTTGATGAACAATTAGGCTAAAATAACTATGTCAAAGTTTGAGTCGGGTTCACAGTACAATTAGGGACCAACGTATTTGAAACCGGAACCATACCCATCCTATATTACTTTTCAAAAAAATACAAGTAAATAACTTCTTTTTGCAGCATTGTTTTTTACTCGTATAAACTATAACAAAACATTACTTAATTCGGCGACTAATGCTTTTTGCTAATTGTTGGAAAACAAAGTAGCTAGATCGCTATTTTACTGTATTAGTCATTGATTGACAGTTAAAGTATCTTTCTATAATTCTATTGCTAATACAAGGGGAGATTATATGAAACTACGAACCCCATAGGAGGAGTATCAGCAAGACCATTTGCTAGAAGACTGCGTCTATCCATTGAAACGCGACCTTCTCCTCCAGCAACCACCTCCGCCACGAGCATCATTAGTACCAATAATAGAATCCTCATCACAATTCGTTTCACCATGGTCTCCATCACTTGAAGTCTCTAGAGTGCTAACTGTAGCTTGTTGGCTACTGGTACAAAGTAGGGAGAGAAATTAAATAAAGGATAAAAGGAATCTTTTTATCCGTACTTTAAAATACCAAAGTGCGACAAAGACATGCACCAATAGTAAGTATCATGCAACTGGACCTGCCTACAAACACGTGAATCCATTTGCAACATCATGCGAATTCTAGATTATTGTACAACACATAATTTTTCCTTCTTTCTGAACCGTCATTTTTGTCTTTATTCAATTATTTTAAACTTGAACATGATTGATCTATGACCAATGACAAATTTTTATTCTTTTTTTTTGCCTTTTATAGAAAAACTTGATCGACATTGTACTTACAAATTAACAAGCTGTCTTAGAGTTTAGATTGACTAGGTTATTGGTGATGTCGATAATATGTAATGAGACTACTACTATACTTATAAAAGTCAGATAGTCAAAAAATATCACAAATTATTCCTTTTACAGTACAAATTAGAAAACAGTGCATTTTTTTTTCTTTGAATAAACATATCTAAATGCATATAATGGAGGAAGACTATTTTCTCTATCAAATAACTAATCCAAACTTAAATATTTAGCAATAAATTATACATGCATGTTGTACAATTAACTTATGCATTAACATATATTTAACACATTCAATTAATGAAATCATTAGAACACCACTTAATGCAAAAATACAATCAATAAATCACATGGTACAAATCAAACAAGCTATTAGAATAATTTTTTAAATATTATCCTCAAATACACTAAAACATTCTTGAAACAAAAATTAATATAATCTATAGAAAAAACATAAAATTAAATGGCATTTTTTTTTTTTTTAAAGATGTTTTACCCTGGTAAAATATATTAATCACAGAAAAATTGAGTAATCGAATGTGACTGAAATACCACATTAACAAGACAAAGCTTGAACTACCACTAACCAATAATCCGTTCGTGACAGACCACAAAACGAACACAAATCTAGCTAACCTTAACTAAAAAACCAATAGGCAAAAACCACTTCAAAGAACATGAATCACCAAATCGATCCATCTCCTGCACGCTAAAATTCCCATATTTTATAAATTATTGTCACGAAAAAAGTATTATCAAATAACATTGTTTGTCACAAAATTTAATTACAGGGCACTAGCCACCGCAACACGCGAGTATCCTGCTACTCTGCTAGATATCAACATAAAGGCTTGGCGTGTGGGACGATTACCATTACCGGTATACCTTTTTTTTATTTTTTTTTTTATTATTTTTTTTTTTTACAGAAAAAGAAATTATATCCAAACTGTTGTTTGGATGCCGGTATATGTAAAGATGGTTTGANAATAGACAATAAAAAATCTAGGGTTTATGAAAAAGTAAGAAACAAACATAAGAACACCAAGCATGTAATAATCATAACGATTCAATTTTATGTGTTACGGTAATTAATTACAACGTATTAACGGCTCTTGATGCCACTGTTAGAATATGTGAATAATATAAAAACTTAAACACATAAACATCAAAGAGTACGCAGCGGAAATAGATCAAATACAAGTAATTAAATTAAAAAAACCAATTCTACAAATATTTTCACTAAATACCCAATTTTTACCAAAGACTCCATTTATACCCATGAAATGCACAATATTTGAGTAACAAGTGCTTGCAAATTTTTGAAAAATGTCATTTAATTATTTTCCTTCGGTTTTCACACCTAACTCAAAATATGAAGGTGATTTATTTTATTTTATTTTATTTTATTTTATTTATTTACATAAAGTGGTCTTTTGAATCACTCAAAAATAAGTTTGTATGAGTAAGTTATGACCAAAATACCACAATAACACATCATACGTCACATTAACATGAATTATTCATTCGTGCTTCTTTTAATTTGTTCACGAGCCATCCTTTATATAAGTATTCCTTTTAATACCCAATCAACGCGTATAAAAGTAATGATAACGACGCGTATAAATATATCAACATGTGAAATATATGAAACGCGCATTTCATACACCATATTTACACTCAATTTCATCACTTTTAATACCCAATCAACTTATAACTTTTAATTCACCATTTCATAAGTATTCCTTTATATATAACCTACTATGGACTTGATTTCCTCAACCCATTTCGCCTTTGTCATCAATTGATATCTTTTGTATCGTTTCACATCATTTCCTCAACTTTTCATCAATAATTTCCTTGAATGAATCAATAGAAGCTAAAACCACAAATATAAACTATTAAGTACCAAAAGTTCATATGAACAACCAATAAATAAGCATAAAAGTGATGATATTGCGTGTAAATATATGTATGAAATGCACATTTCATATATTTCACATGTTCATATATTTATATGCGTTATCTTTACTTTTATGCTTATTTATTGGTTGTTTATATGAAATTTTTGTAATTAACATATTATATTTGTGATTTTAGGTTCTATGGATGCATTCGAGAAAATTATGGAAAAAAGTTTAGGAAATAATGTGAAATGAAGTAAAGATATCAAATGATGGTTAAGGCGTAATAGATTGAGGAAATCAAGTCCGTTGTAGGTTTTAGATGAAGGAATACTTATGAAATGATGAGTTAAAAGTTATAATTTGATAAAGGATGACTCGTCAAAGAATCAAATGAAGATACAAAGCACGAATGAAGAATTCATGTTAATGTGATGTATAATAAAGTTGATGTAGTATTTTGGCAACTTCCTTATACGAACTCTTTTTAGGTGATTTAAAAGACCACTTAACGATAAAAGAAAGATCTAAAACTTTTGTACTTTGAGCTAAGAATGTAAATCGAATGAAAGAGAGAAATACTGAGTTTTTCAAAAATCTGGAAGGTTTGACCTTGTTAGTCAACTTTGCAATTTTTCAAAAATTTGCAAGGCTTGACCTTGCATGTCAAATCTTGCGGATTTTATGGGTATAAATGTATAATGGCTTTTTGTTATGATAGAAATTTGGTAATTGATGAAAAATGTTTGTAAGATTTTTTTTTTTTTTTTTTTTTTTTTTTTTTTTTTTTTTTTTTTTTTTTTTTTTTTTTTTTTTTTTTTTTTTAATTTTCCAATTCTAATAACACATTGGGATTTGATTTTTCAACACCCCTTATTAACAGGTTTTGCCATAAAACAGACTGTCACCTTTTCACCTAACTTGTTAAGTTTACAGTATTATGTGTTTTTGATTTTGTACTTTAATAGTGTACCAATCACGTCGTGATTAGCATGGGCAAGTGGGGCAGCCACACAGGGCCACCATTTGTGAGGGCATCCGATTTAGTATATGTCTATTAATATTTATACATGTCTAACTTGAATTTTTATAGCCATTTTTTAAATATTATGTGAGGGGCATCCGATTTAGTATATGTCCGTTAGTATTTATACATGTCTAAGTTTATTATGTTTGGAATTGTCCATAGTTAAGATTTTCGTGATGTACGGGGCCTCATTCGTAGTTTCGCACTAGGCCACCCAAATGAATGGGACGGCCCTGATCACGTCCATTCAAAAGCTTTTGTGTAGCATTAAATTGCTTTTCTAAACTGCTGAAACACGCATATTTATTAACAAGGCTTATTGAATCATAACAATAACGAGTTACACACATTTAACTAGTCCAAGTTAAGCAATAAGCAGATTGCATTCAATCTTTAACTTTCATTGAATCAGGACACACAAGTTTCCCCTTTGAAGTGATTCAAAACGGACACCGGAAACTTGAACTAACTGCAAGCACGAAACACGTCGTTCTTTTGTTGATTTTCTCTCACATAACCATTCCTCCATCAATAGTAACCACCTGCAAGACATAATCAGTGGTTTCTTTCCTATTTTTACTTTTGACAACTATAGCAAGTTTGATGGTAGCTAGCATGTTGGTGATTTTGTATCACCAATATGATTTAAGTGTAATGGATTGACTTGGTTGACCAATGTGTAATCATGGTAAATGTTCAACAAGTCGGGGGTTTGTGCGGAGTGCACACTTGTGTGACGTTATTATAATTATCGCCCCGAATCACGGGGGTCCGGGGGCAGCGCCCCCGGTAGCGGGGTTCCAGGGGCGGCAGCCCCTGGTAGCAGGGTCCAAGGGGCGGCAGCCCCTGGCAGGGTCCAAGGGGCAGCGCCCCTGGCTGGGGTCGAGTGCACTTGAAAATAAAATTTCCCTAATTTGGACCGGATTTTCCACCCCTTAAACCGTTTTGGTGGTTATAATAACTGCTATGCAGTTATAACCGAAATTTGGTTCTCTTGGTCATATGTATTCTCAATCTCTGGTTCTGGTTTTAATAACATAAAAAAACACATTCTCAGTTCAAATCTGAGTTTTATCCGATTTGAGATTTTGATAGAATCATCGTAATACTTCGATCTGATAGTGTTTACACGACTCTCAGATTACTAGATTACTGTGATCCATAAAATTTCTAACATAGCATCGATTCATGGACTACTATTATGTTCGACACTGACATAAATAAGTAACATATAATGCAAGATTTAGGTTTTGTGGAAACCTGTCCTGTCATGTAACCAGCCGCCGGATTGAGAGCCAAGAATTCGACTAGGCCAGCAACTTCTTCAGGTTGACCACACCTTCCTGTAAATTAAATTAAAATCACATACTTAAACGAAAATGTTTTACGATCAGCCAAATGTCTAAAATAGCCGGTTAATAAAGGGAAAAAGAAACTAAAAATTATTCTCTGAGATCGAAGTTTCTCTTTGTAATCGGCGAGAGAATATAATATATAGAGAGCGAATGATAAGGGTCGTCGAAAGCAATATCTCACCCAAGGGGATATTCTCTAACATCTTTTTCTTGTAGTCTCCCTGAATGATCGCAGTCAACTCAGTTTCAATAAATCCTGGGGCAATAGCATTCACCTGTAAGAGTGAAAGATTTCTATTCACTATTCATGAGTATAACTATTGAGTCGAGTAGTAGCCGCTGCTAAAATTTATTCCAAACATATGAGAAACAAAATGGAGCTTTTGAAACTCACATTTATGCCTCTGCTAGAGTATTCCCTTGCCACGGATTTAGTAAATCCGATGACTCCTGCTTTTGCAGCGCAATAGTTAGTTTGCCCAGCATTTCCAACCAGACCAACAACAGATGTGATATTGATTATTCTTCCCTGAACGAATTTAAGGGCGTAAAAAGATTGAACCTACTATACATAGTCTTAGAAAGATAAGTTAACTGGAATACCTTTTTCTTCTTCATCATAATTTTGGCAGCTCCCTAAAGAGAGAAAACTTGGTAAAGCCATTACAGCAAATGTGAGTATTTAAGTATTCGACATTGTTTAAGTACAAACCTGTGTACATAGGAATACACCGGTGAGATTCAAATCAATAACTTCCTGCCACTGAGACGTCTGCATCCTCATCATCAAACCATCCCTTGTAATCCCTATATCATCGGTTAAGAACTTAAGATTGAATTATAGAACAAGAATTAGTAACATTGGATTAATAAAACAAGCAATAGTAACCTGCATTGTTGACGAGTACATCAATAGTCCCCCATGCATCAACTGCCTGCAATTTTATCAAGTCAGTAGCATTGGTAACAGTTTTTGAACAAACAATTAAGCATATGACATAATTGTCGCTCACTGTTTTAATCATAGATGCAACGTCAGATTCTTTTGAAACATCTCCCTTAAATGTAAGTGCTTGACCACCGAGTGCCTCAATCTATAAGAAAATAGTCATATATGGTTCAAAATGTAAAGGATATCATATCAACAAAGAAAGAGATATCTGTAAAAAAATTCACCTCTTTACAAACTTCGTCAGCCTCCTTTGACGCCCTTGCATAATTCACGAGAACCTGAATGATTGAGTCAGACCCTACTATAATCACGGAAACAAAATATTCAATTTGAATTACAATTTTGCTCTGACCTTGCAACCAGCTCTACCAAAGGCTAGCGCAATTGCTCTTCCGATACCTCTAGAGGCTCCGGTCACGATAACAACTGGAGCTTGATCAGCCTTTGGTGTCGCTTCAACACTTGCTTGTTCAATTGTAGCCGCCTGAGCTTTTACTCCTGCATGTCTCGTTACAATCATCATTTCAACTTTATATTGTACAAATATCACATCACAAAAAATCGTACAATATTTAGAAGTTTTAGCTATCTAACAAATGAATAAATACATATCTGGAACAACTATTGCATTACAAGAGTGACATTTAAAGTAAATGAGAAGATATTCATACCACATGAAGCAAATGACACTCTAGATCGGCAATGCTGATTAGTAAACCTACATCGGAGGTGAACTAAAGACATTTTGTTGCTGGAAAAAGAGACCTTCCGATCACTGCCAATAATTCTGGACTTTTTCAAGATTGATGCGGATTCAAAAGTGATAAAAGAAGCCGATGCAGCCATGGCAGGGGTCGTCACAAAGAACACAGGCTTGAAAGTTAAGTTAGAATGTCATCAGTATGAGTTAGTTTCTACTCTTAAATACCCCTTTTCTTCCATTTTCTTCTTTGTCATGCTCTCTTATTAAGAAGTGAATAATATTCGAGAGTGGTATTGTTTAGACCGTTTACCTATATAAACAGGCGGGGGGCCATACTTATGTTGTGTAGTTCAATCTAGAGTTTGAATTGATGGAAACTTACCAAAGAAGTATAACCTGATGCTATCTTTGACAAGACAGAGATGACCAGCTACAAGGCTATAAAATATAGTTAAGAGTTTCAAACTCATTTTCGTAAACTCACCTATAATTGAATGATCATTAGTAAAACAAATGAGCACTAGAAAACTGAAATGATCAATAATACCTACAGGGCTTTCTATTAAAAACTAGGGATATTTGATTTCAATGATATTTTAGTTTTATCCTTTAATACTTGTATAAATACTCACATAAGTTATCAGAATGTCTATAAACCTATTTGCATCCCAGTTTAACTAACATTCAAGAGTTTTATTATTTGACAAGAGGATGGGCAAAAGGTTTGATGTGCACAATGTTAATTATCTCAAGTCCTTTACAATTGACGTCATATAAACGTGCAAAAAGACAAGGAAAATTTTACTAATTTTACATATTTCACCAAATCTTGAATATAGTATAATTAGGGGTGTTCAAAAAACCCGGGAAACCGACAAACCGAGCCGAACCGCTCAATCCGAAACCGAAATAACCCGAAACCGAAGAAACCGAAACCGAAAAAAACCGAAACCGAAAAAACCCGCTTATCACGGATCGGTTACAGTTTTTATATTTAGGTATCCGCGGTTAACCGAACCGAACCGTGTATAACATATATGAAGATTTTTAACTAAATATTCAAATAATTGTACAATTATCGATTATATTATTGTACTACTCTTATTGTATAACAAATTTTTTTCTTCTAATGTAAACATTTATGTGTGAAAATTGATTAATGTGATTAAAGCTAATAAACATTGAATAAAATTTGTTGTGAATGCGTTATATATATTTATTTGAATGCAATTATTGTAACGAAATAACTTTAATATTATTTTAATGTATTCAATATTATTTAATATACTAAAATGAACTTTTACATTTTAGATCATGTTATCGTTCATATGTTTAGACAACTAAAATGGATAACCGTGAACCGAACCATGGGTAACTGCTCATTTCGGGTACCCGCATGTCCGGTTACCCGCCTAGCACGGTTCGGTTTCGGGTAGTAAAATGAATTACCCGCCCCGCGATGGATAGTTTAAATCTCCCTACTAACCGAACCGAACCGCCCCGTGAACACCCCTAAGTATAATTGTATTAGACTATGAGTGTAACATAAGACTTATGATCATTAAATTTCGAGTAGCTGCGAAAAAGTACATATGGTAATTAAATTGTGCGAAAGAGGTACTTTCAAAGGAACGAAATCAAGTGCAGTTTCCTTAGTATCACAACGATTTATAATCAAAGCTCAATGAGAACTATAGCAACATCCCAAACCAAATTCGATCAGTCTCACCAATATTACTATGTAAATGAAATACTGATCAAGTCAAACATCTCATCATATCAAAACGCTCAAGTGGAGTCTTGGTGCACAAGATAGTTAATACCAAAGATCACCGTTAGACCATTTGCACCGTCTTTTTTTTTTTTTTTTTTTTTTTTTTTTTTTTTTTTTTTTTTTTTTTTTTTTTTTTTTTTTTTTTCCACCTTAGTGTGCACCAAGTATGTCTATGGAGATATAAGAGTCAACACATGTGTTTAAACGCCTCAAAACACTTGTGTTTAAAACATCCTGATTGGTGAAAATAAACAACTAACTATATTAGGTACAAGCAGGGACGAAGCTAGAAAGACCGGAATTTTTTTTTTCTCCAACTAAGTAATATAACTAGAACTTTAGATGGCAGGTTCTAGGGGTGGAAACGAGCCGAGCTGCTCGTGAAAAGCTCGGGATCGGATCAGTTAAAAGCTCGAACAAGCCGAGCCTAAACGAGCTCGAGCCTAAGTTTGGGCTGATTTAATAATCGAGCTCGAGCCCGAGCTTTATACAAAAAGCTCGAGTAGGCTCGCGAGCCTAAACGAGCCCTAAAAATATATACGTATATATATATTTTCTATACGTATAAACGAGCTTAAAAGTAGTAAACGAGCTCGAGCCTTATGTAATTAACGAGGCGAGCTCCATTTGAACTTTGTTTTCTTTAAAATATCATATAAATTAGTCGAGCCCGAGCCGAGCTCGAGCTCAAAATATGAGGCTCGAAACGAGCTCGAGCCCGAGCGGAGCTCGAGCTCTGGCAGGCTCGGGCTCGGCTCGGCTCGTTTTCACCCCTAGTAGGTTCTAATGATCACTTACCTTCTGTTACAAACTTAACAACACTTTGACCACTAATAAAAAACTAGCAGGGTACCCGCGCGTTGCAGCGGCGGGTACCCTGTGATTAAAATTTAGCCGCCAACAAAATAACAATGACAAACTAATTAACCGGAGAAAAAAAATTATCCCAGTCTGACCCAGTTCACCCGTTTTTACCGGTTCCGACTGATCCTCTCCGTTTCGTTTTTTGAACGGCTTTTATTGGCTAGCTGAACCTATAGCGACTTTAGATTCAGGTTGAACCCATTGGTCCGGTCCGGTTTTTAAAATCATATGTACCATCAACTTGTTAGCATATAAATTATATAAAGCTTTGTGTGTTTTATTTGTTTGTACAATGTGTATAATAACATGTACTTTTTTATTATATGGTGCTTTAAAAATAATATTAATTAGCGTGTTTAATGTTGTTTTCTTAATTTTAAGGTTTTGATATGTGTGTTTAATTGATTTGTACCAAGTGTTTTATATATTGTACGTCTTAATTTTAAACTTTTGATATTTAATGTGTTTAATGATAGGAAATTAAGTTTTAGAGATATTTATTGTTTCAAAATTGTGTTTTATTTACTTGTACATTTTGCCTTATTAGTTGTATTGCTTAATTTTAAGACATTTAATGTTAGAAAAGTCTTTTGTGCTTTATAAGATAGTTAGGGGGTGTTTCTTTTTTTTCTTAGCTAAGAGTTTTGTGGGCCCTAGGTGTGTTAATGCCTCTTAATGGGGAGAGTCTTATTTTTTATCCCTTGTGGATATAGAGGAAACAAGGGATTTTTATGGGTCCCACATAAAAAAGTAATAATATTAAATGAGAAGTGGGTCCAATCCCTCCACTAAGAGAAAAAAGAAACACCCCCTTAGATAGACATTATATAAAAATCTTGTGCATGAAACGATGTCAAGCATCTTTCTTAATTCTTTTGCCATATAAAGTTTGGGCGGGTCATTTGCCTAAAGTTGGGTCATATGCTTAAATTTTATAAGGTAAAAAGCAAAGCGATTAGGTTTGTTAGAGGGGGCCGAGCACCTCTGGCTCCCCCACTGTCGCCATCCCTGGGTAAAAGCAACTAAAAAGAAACAGCGTTGCAAAATATGAATTTAATAATCCGTTGGTAACGGCCTTTGCCGATGGATTATTGACAGGATTGGCTGTCGGCGTAGCCCCATTTTCTGGTAGTGTGTAAAATGTGTTTTCAAACTTTAAATATATTATATGTTTTACCCAATTTTGTATACATTCATGTTGGCAGTGGCGAAGGATCTAAAGGGCTCGAAGGGGTGTTGCCCCCCCCTAAATTTTTGCTCACAATTAGCTATTTGTATGAATACAAGGATTTAAAAATATATTTTACATTGTTTCCCCTAAAAACTTGAAAAAAATAAGGCTAATGAGAAAAAAGTCAAACCTTAAAATAAAAAGAAGCCTGCAAAGTTGTAGTTTTTTTGGCTTTTTTCACTTGGTCTCTTCATGTTTGGTTTGCTGAGTTGAAGTAATTTTCGTTTATAATAAGTAGACTAGACATGAATGTATAAAACCTTCATGATTTAAAAAAAATAGTTGTTTATTGGTATTTTGTGTAATCAATATGGGTACGTTACTTGTTTGTCTTTTTATATAAGACTAGCCGGGTACCCGCGCATTATGGCGGCGGGTACCCGTGTGATTATTTTTTGGCGATAGCAAGGTTTTTTTATGCATTAAAGGAAAAAAAATGTCCAAGAGAGATTATCAATTGAAAATTAACTTGTTTTCTTTCTTCAGCATTTAATATTATAAAAAACTTTTATAGCAGGGTATTCGCGTGTTGAGTCGTCGGACACCCAGTAATCTATTTTTTGGTGAGCAATTATATGTTTTTCATGATGCTAACTTTAGGCATGGCTATATAACTTTATGCATTATTGTTTTGTACCATGTGGTATATTAGTTGTACTTTTGAGTAACAGGATATTTTAATAATATCATTAATGATTTATAAATTTCTTTTAGTGAGTGTTTTAAAAAAGAAAAAAATAACATGATTTATGCATCATTGTTTAGTATCATGTGTGGTATATTAATGGTACTTTTTAGTGATGGGGTATTTTACAATATCATTAATTATATTTATTGAATTGATGTATTTGTGCGTTAAATAGTTGTAAACATGGCTTTAGAACTTGTATTGCTTAGAAACCAACAAACAGATTCCATAAGTGGCAAGTGTGAAGACTTAATTAAGACTTCCTTTTCTAGATATAGATGGTTACATATTATTCTCGAAATCTTTTAGCCCCCAATCTCGATGGTCAAGCTCCGCCACTGCATGTTGGAAATGATTAACAATAAAGAAACACTTGGTAAATATACAGAACCGTAAATGAGTTGAATAGACGTACATGAATGGTGCGTTTAAGAGATTTGACATCTAATGATTAACTACAAGTTACATGGCACTAAAAATCCTTAAATTACATACACTGCTCACGTAATTTGCTCAATATTACTAAATTGTTCTATAGAATGATCAATTACACAGTACTTGAGTGATAAAATAGCCATTCATTACAATATTGCAGACATAATCCTACCAATATCCCATGTTCATTGCCACCAGTTAGGAAATCTAATCTTTCAGCTGTAATCCTAAAGACAATTCACTGGAAAAATCATTTCATTCTCTCATAAACCAACAGCTGACTATAAAAGGTTCACTTCCAATCCTTAAAGGCACGTTTGTTATGACTGAATAGCACAAAATGAAATTGAAGTAGAGAATGAAATAGCAAAAAAAGGGAAAGACTCGCGAAAAGGAGAAGAGAAAACCTGTTTGTCCCAACTTTGTGGAACAAATTACACCGGCAACAAGTAAACATCTAACACGTCTAAATCCACAAATTCTTAGCTTCATTCCAACAAACACATAGCAAAGATTACTGTGTTGAATTTTTGCTCTCTAAATACTTCTTCAAAACATCCATAACCGACCCAAAATCCGCCTTAACACTCACAGGCGGACTAGCTAAACTACAAGCCATATCCGGGATCACTTTAGAATGATAATCAATCTTCGACTGAGTAAACTTCAATCCATGAGCAGTACTCACTACAACAGTCCTATCAGTTGGACGAATCACACCACTATTTCTAAGCTTAACCAGAGCCGTTAAGGCCACACCAGTGTGAGGACAAACAAACATCCCAGTCGAATCGGCTTGTGCCATAGCATCCATCAACTCTTCCTCAGTTGCTTCCTCAACAATCCCATTAGAATTCTTTAACGCGTAAACCGCCCTATCAATAGAAACTGGATCACCAATCTGAATAGCGGAAGCAAAAGTAGTCTTGGCCTTCACTGGACTAAAATCCTCCCACCCGTTCTTGAAATGCAAGTAAAGTGGGTTTGCATTAGCAGCTTGGGCACAAACAAGCCTCGGTATCCTATCAACCAATCCTAATTCCTTACACATATGAAACCCTTTATAAAAAGCATAAATATTCCCTAAATTCCCACCGGGAACAATAACCCAATCAGGCACCTCCCAATCAAACTGCTGCAAAATCTCTATTGCAGCCGTCTTCTGTCCTTCCAACCTTAAACTATTCAAACTATTAGCCAAATAAATCGGCAACTCAGCAGTCACCTCCCTAACTAACTGCATACAACCATCAAAATCTGTATCAAGACTCAAAACAAACGCACCATTTGCGATTGGCTGAACCAACTGTGCCATGGATATCTTATTAGCAGGCAAAAACACAATACTAGGAATACCAGCAGAAGCACAATAAGCAGATAAAGCTGCTGACGTGTCGCCAGTAGAAGCACATGCAACACCAACAATCCTACTGTCCATTTTACATAGCCGATTCACTTGACTAACTAAAACAGTCATACCTAAATCTTTAAAACTACCCGTATGACTAATACCACAGTTTTTAACCCATAAATCATTCATACCTAAATAATGCTTCCCATAACGTTCAGCCCAAAACATATTAGAATTACCTTCAAAAAGACTAACAATATCATCTGAATCAATCTCGGGTAAAACCCACTCTTTTTTAGACCATACACCCGATCCATACGGCCATGCAGTTCTTCCGATACGTGAATCAAATAACGACTTCCAATAATTTCCATCGTATTCTTTTAAAGCTTGCATGTCATGTTGCACGTCAAGTAATCCGCCTGATCTTGACCTGTACACAACTTCGTCTAACGAGTAAGATTCTGTAGAGTTAGGATCGGCATTAAAAGGGACGTATTTAGCAGAGAATTTGTGGGGTTGTTCGTTGCGACGGTGTGCTTCTTGTCGGATGTTTTCCTTGATGAGTGGTGGTGTGTCGGATGAGGAGTTTGTTGTGGCTTTGATTGTGGTAAATCTGAGATTGGTTCTAGGGTTAGGTTTAGCGTTAGGGCTACGGTTAGGTTTAGGGTTTAAGAAAAAAGGTGAAGATCGGAGAATGCAAGCAGAAGCCATTAATTCGGAGATATATCGGGAAATTGAAGACTGTTTGTTAAGAGCGTCGAGTACTCGAGTGTATATTATTTAAGTAACAATTAAAATGAAGTACACATGCATACAATGCTTATTAACAATTTTTATAGGCTATGTACCATAAAATTCGATCTTGATTTGTATAAAAATGGGTTGATTTAGATACTTTTTATTTATTTATTTATTTAATTTGACACGTTTAAGGGATTCAAATCAAAAGATTTAGTTAAAAGAATTTGATTTTAATTATGAATCTAATTACAATATTGTGTTATGTTATATTTTGGCATTGAAATACTTTATCTACACGTTTGTTTAATCATTGTGTATATTTAAATATATGATGAATAGCAAACAATGCTTAACAAAAATAAGCTAACATAATATTGATCCGTGTGATAACAAACAATAAATCTGCTTGTTTTGTGCATATATAGGTTTTATATCAATGGAGATATGACATTATAGAGAGATTATCAAATGGCAACCATAACAAATATTCCCACACTCTTTCTTCAAAACCTTGTTCAAAACCTTGTACGATAACTGCATTTAAAGTTTGCTTTAACCCTATTACGTCATGATTGTCATCATCAAGCGTTCATTGTCCATCAAATGTGTTAATGATACTAATGTCAATGCTAATGCTAATCCTCAAGACGAAATTACAAGTGGGGTAATGAACGGTTTGCAGTCAAGTTAGATTTACAAGTCCATGGATCCAAAAAAATTATATAACTTTAAATCTGGTATAGCAGGCGAATTGTGAAAAACAAAGCAGGATAAACATCAGCTGGTGACTGCAGATTTAGCATTACAACAGATTTAGCATTACAACAAACCACATTGATTTGGTAACGAATAAAAAACGGCATTCTTTAATATTTAGTAAAGATGATGATTTCATCATGCAAAACAACAAGTAAAGATCAAATTCCAAAACCCTAAGCGAGTAATTTCAATGTAATCAATACCCAAATTTCATTAAAAAAAGAAAATGCGAGCAAGAAATGCAAACCTCAGTGGGTAACTGATAATGGACAATTTCGGTTTAAGATTTAAACTCATCATCCTTTTATGTTGATCAGAACAATTTCGAGTTAAGTTTGTTGTCAATTTGGACAGCTGGTCAAGCTCAAAATTTAGCTATGAATGTAGAGAGGTCGTTGTCCAAACGAGTTTTGAATTTGGAGAATTTCTTATTGGAATTGTACTCAAGTAAACCAATCTAATCGAACTTAATTAACTATTAAAACTAATATATCTTCTAATTTGACTTCTCTGGTTGTGGCTAGTGGTAGTGGTGTGATGAAACTGGTTACTGCTAAGAAGAAGACGAATTTCAATCCGTATGACAAACCTATACCAGTTAAGTGCTTTAGGCGTTGGATGCCAGGTCATAGGTCGAATACTTGTCCTAATAGGAAGTTGAATGCCTATGTTGGACAAACTCAAAGAGGTGATAGCGAAATTGATTTTGGTGATGATTTGGGAAACATTGATGAATTTGCTCAAGTTGAAGGAGAGGTTGTGAATTTGAAGGTACAACGCACTGTGTGTTCAACGAAGATTAAAGATTTTTCATAAAGGAACAAGATTTTTGAAAATAAGTGTTTAATTGAAGACAACGTTTAATCATTGGTCATTGATGGAGGAAGATGTAAAAATCTTGTTTCCAAAGAGTTAGTGAATGATCTAAAGTTACCAACCGATCAACATCCTAATCTCCTAATCTGTATAAGTTAGGTTTGATTAAGAAGGGTTCCGAGGTGAAAGTGAATGATGTTTGCAACATTCCAATTCCTATTGGAAGTTCTTATCGTGATGTGGTGTCTTGTGATGTTGTGGATTTAGATGCTAGTCATGTGTTGCTATGGCGGTCGTGGCAACATGATGTGGATGCAATACATATGAGTAAGAATAATTTATATGTGTATAATTTGTATGGAAAGAACATAACTATTCTTCCAATTGGTATACGAACATCGGATTTTAAGAGATTGTTCGTTCGCCAATTGAATGAAGAACTCGCGGAGCGAGTTTTTCTCAAGTGAGGGTGAATGATGAGGACAAGTTCAAGATTTAAAGAAGTAGAAGTCGTGGCCTCTACGGCGTAGAGGTATTTTCCTCTTTAGAACGTAGAGCTCTCGAATAGAATGTCATTCGAGGCTTAAAGTCTCTACGTCGTAGAGACAAACATCTCTTTGCGCCATAGAGAAATCGTGTCTAGAATCATCTTTTATTTGTTTAATTCTTTTTTTTTTCAATAATTAGAGACATCTTGAATCATTAATATAATTAAGTTTTAGAGTTTTATATCTTGTTTAGGTTTTATTCCTTTAATGTGCACCTCATTATCACTATTGGATTAGGGTTTTATCTAAATTCGTTTCCACATCCTACATCAATTGGTTAGGGCTTTTTTAGAAACACTATGACCTTTTAGGCTTATAATTGATGAAAAGAGGAACACTTAAGAGAAAATTTACAATGTTTCATTGCTTGAACTTTGCTTGATGCTTACAAATACATCAACATAACACCTATTTATACTGCTCCGTTCATTGATATTCTACTATGATCTAGATACTTCCTATCTACATAATTCGAACTAGATATTTCTATATACTTCTAATGATCATTCTAGATATTTTATACGGATATTTTTCTATGATCATTCTACAACTTTCTAGAAACTTCTTCATGATGGGCTCGGGCTTTAGTGGATTGTCCAATCTTTAGTGGACCAAATTAAGTTTACGATCCAACACGCTTCGTTACAACCCACTTATTTGATAAGTATTATGGCTCAAATTTAAACCAATAAATGATCCTTATTTGTCCAACAAAACCAAGCTAAAGCTTCTTTGTTGCAAAACCAAAAGCTATAAACATACCAATACCAGATTGTTAATCCACTGCAAAACAATATGTCGACTTATCCCTACATACGGTTAATCCAAACTAATGGCCCAATACTAAACAACCCAAACTAATGGCCCAATACTAACTCAAACAAGCCCAAGTGAAAACAATCTCTAAGTCTAAACAATACCGTTAAAAGAACATGGTGGTTGATGATATCAGAAGTTCAAAACGATGGAACAAAACAGAAATATCCCTAACCAGCAAAATCCATCGAACAAAAACAATTTAAACCATTGATTCTTCAAACAAAAATTAGAACGAACATTTTTTTTTTTCCTTCTTCATGGCTAAACGGACGTAGCACTTATACCACTTGTTGGTAATCAAAGTTTCAAACAAATAATGAAGTTGACAAATGTTGCGGAAGCTTTATTAACATTTATCAAAACAAATACAAAACCAAATTCAAAGGTATCAGACACAAAATTCTAGTTAAAGTTACAAATAAAACTAATGTCATTGATCCCTATTTATAATATACTTAGTTGCCAAATTTTTAACCGACTCAAATTGAAAATTATACCAAAAACTAAATACCAAATTTATCGAACGCGTCCTAAAGTTTATGTCACTTTTCTTGTTATGTGGCTATCCATAACTTTGAATTTGTATGCGTAATGTGTTTGTTCTCGTTGGTAGCTTTTTTTCAGAACCAGTAAGGACTAGATGACTTAACATCACATTAAAAAAATAAAAATAAAAAGGTCAGGCACCCATTTTAATATTTTACATACGTTTCCTTAAAGAAAAGAAAATTGCGTGCCTATTATAAAAACTGGATCCGTATGATGCTTGATGAATGTATCAGGAACATACGGAAACCGAGTGCACCAGCCGGGAATCGAACCCGGGTCTGTACCGTGGCAGGGTACTATTCTACCACCAGACCACTGGTGCTTTTATGTCTATTTGGTCCCCATATATTTATATATCCTTTAAGCCACACAGCACAAAACAGACACCCCACCCTTACTCTGAAAAACTATAATAAGCAAATTGGAAATGGTGACCACAGTTTCATATCATCAACAGTTCTTTTTATCTTTTTATGGAATACTTATATGATACTATACAAGCTTTAAAAACATGATATCCAAACCTGTGTGTCATCACAAATTGTCTTTTATAATGCAAATGGGATTGTACAAACTACAAATACTGTACCATGTTGCTTATTAATCTAAGCATCGACCATATAACATATGGTCTTTTATGATGCAAATTATTTCATTAGTTATTGGATATTTATATATATGTTATTTGTGGTATATTGAAGATAAAGAAATGCCAAAAGGGTTATAAGAATTTAGAAGAGCATTGGTTGAAGAAGCAGAACACTCTCTTCAACTTGTGATGAAGACCTTGGAACAATAGAAGAAGTTGGTGCCCACTTNCTTTTATATAATAAAACAAAACTCTAAGTGGGGACTTTTCCATTTCAAAAAAACTAAACCATACCTTATTTAGTAATAATATTATTTAGAAAAAAAGATTATTTTCTTATTAGATAATATTTTATATTTATCCATAACACAAGTAGAAGATAAATACAAAAAATATAGATAAGATGCAATTAACAATAGGATTAAAATTTTTAAATAATTATCTTTAATAATAAAAAACTATAATTAAACATCATAAATCAAACAAAAAAAAGATTAAATTAATTGTTTTTTAATAAATAAAAATATATGATTCAAAAAATTAAAAAAAAACCCCGCGCGTGCGCGGGCATTATAACTAGTTGAAAATTATACCAAAAACTAAATACCAAATTTATCGAACGCGTCCTAAAGTTTATGTCACTTTTCTTGTTATGTGGCTATCCATAATTTTGAATTTGTATGCGTAATGTGTTTGTTCTCGTTGGTAGCTTTTTTTCAGAACCAGTAAGGACTAGATGACTTAACATCACATTAAAAAATAAAAATAAAAAGGTCAGGCACCCATTTTAATATTTTACATACGTTTCCTTAAAGAAAAGAAAATTGCGTGCTTATTATAAAAACTGGATCCGTATGATGCTTGATGAATGTATCAGGAACATACAGAAACCGAGTGCACCAGCCGGGAATCGAACCCGGGTCTGTACCGTGGCAGGGTACTATTCTACCACTAGACCACTGGTGCTTTTATGTCTATTAGGTCCCCATATATTTATATATCCTTTAAGCCACAAAGCACAAAACAGACACCCCACCCTTACTCTGAAAAACTATAATAAGCAAATTGGAAATGGTGACCACAGTTTCATATCATCAACAGTTCTTTTTATCTTTTTATGGAATACTTATATGATACTATACAAGCTTTAAAAACATGATATCCAAACCTGTGTGTCATCACAAATTGTCTTTTATATATAATGCAAATGGGATTGTACAAACTACAAATACCATGTTGCTTATTAATCTAAGCATCGACCATATAACATATGGTCTTTTATGATGCAAATTATTTCATTAGTTATTGGATATTTATATATATGTTATTTGTGGTATATTGAAGATAAAGAAATGCCAAAAGGGTTATAAGAATTTAGAAGAGCATTGGTTGAAGAAGCAGAACACTCTCTTCAACTTGTGATGAAGACCTTGGAACAATAGAAGAAGTTGGTGCCCAGTTATGGAGTTCGAAGTCGGTAGCTTAATGCCATGGATCATGCTTTTGGTTAATATATATGTCGTACAATCATGTTAAATGTCTATCTGCAACTCTACTTCATTTATAAATTAGACATCAGCTTTGTTTTTGCAAGATTGCTTTATGGTATCTTTCTTTTAAAAACACTTTAAGAATTACTAGTGATTGCTAAGCTATATAACGAATTCTAAGAATAAATTTGCTAGGCTTTATTCATTCTACCATCAGTCCAGCCTAAACATATAATGCTAGTGTTTTTATCGTGTTGTTACCCATCGCGACATGGTCCAAATCTAAGATCATTAAAAACCTTACATATTGGTATAACCTGTATTATGTTGAATGTATTGTTTGATAAGTATCTACATAGTGTTACACATGTAAAAGATTATGCATATCAGTTAAAGGACGGCAAAATTGTGTCAGTTATGTTTACTACTTTACCAGATCAAGTAGCCATATGTTGAACAGATAAGCAAATTCCAAATGGCTACAACATGCTTAACCAATCTCCAACTGATTAATCGACTACATGCAACCATACTTTCCATAAATCAAATCAACCAAAAATGTCGACAAATGTGGTAAAAAACAAATACCAAACCTCAATAACATTTGAAAAGCAAACACCTTTGTTTTGGTTTAATCGATAAGTTTGAGAACTCTACAAATACTTAATAAGGTACCTACTTATTCTGTAGCTATCTCATGGCAAAATCCGTGCCTCCATACACTTTCGGTTCATTATAAACTTTGGTCAGCTCTGAGATCTCACATCACCATTCCTCCATCAATGGTAAGCACCTACAAGTCATGAATGTGAGTTTAAAGGTGCAAAATATAGTAAACATATATTCAAAAGAATTAAGCTTAATAAGAACCTGTCCAGTCATGTAACTAGATGCAGGATTGAGAGCCAAGAATTCTACAAGCCCAGCAACTTCTTCAGGTTTGCCATACCTCCCTATAAATCATATTACAGAGTCAATTCACCGTCAATTATACAACAACAAAAAAAAAGTCTTCATTTACACTATTTTAACAGTTACATCACGAAAACACACAAATAATGTGTACCCAAGAAATAGATTGCTATGTTTAACTTTACACATAGTTGAAGACTTGAAGAAATTGTTTGACGAATCAAATGTCAAAAATGCCATAAATAATTTAAGGACTACCAAAAATGCGAGTTCAGACTAATGAAAAAGAAAACGACTAAGCGAGAAAGAAACAACTCACCCAAGGGGATTGTCTTCAAGATCTGTTTCTCAATGTCTTCACCGAGCTTAGCAGTCATATCAGATGCAATAAATCCTGGGGCAATAGCATTCGCCTGTAACAGAGAAGAAAACACATTTACAACAATTCCTAAGGGCGACAATTTCAACCCATTTACCGATAACTAGGCTGATTTGGGTTGTATTATATCTCCAACAAATCAAAAGGGGTAAAGCTTAGCTGAAAATAAAAATGGTCAAACATAGCCCAAATGATCTCAAAATTTCAAAACCTCCCAAATTGCTTTATTGAAGAAAACTATATTTTGATTCGGATTTTGATAAATGATTTTATTTAATACATTAATTATTTAGAGAAATTTGACCAAAAAGGTGTTGGTGGGTCAGACCAACTCGAGCTGGCCCATCTCAAGAAGTTGCTCGTTTTGACTTAGTTACCCAACCCACCCAATTGGCAACCTTTAAGCTTATGAAGATATAGCGAAAACTTACAGTTATGCCTCTGCTCGAGTACTCTTTTGCGACGGTTTTAGTAAATCCAATTACTCCAGCTTTTGCAGCACTGTAATTCGCTTGGCCAACATTGCCCACTTGACCAACAACAGATGCTATATTGATGATTCTTCCCTGAAACATTTACCATTTGGTTTGTGTTATAACACGAATGGTGAAACTCGAAAAGGTAAAGTAATGAGGTACTAAAAGACACTTGATCAAACTACCTTTTTCTTTTTCATCATAACCTTGCAAGCTGCCTGAAAAGAGAGAAAATTCAATAAAAACTATACTTGATAACGACAGCTACAAAAAATTGAGTGTGTTTAAGAATGAAACCTGTGTGCATAAGTATACACCAGTGAGATTCAGATTGATGACCTCCTGCCATTGCGCTAGCTTCATTCTCATCAACAAACCATCCCTTGTAATCCCTGTAACAATTAGTTTAAACCTAATTAACAAAACAAACAAACTTCAAAAAAAATAAATAAATAAATAAATAAAATCCTTGAAACCCCTTATCATACACACATAGATTTGATAGATGATAAACATGAAAATAAAAAGTAGAGAATCCTATTCCTGACTCTTCATAGAATGTTGACCAAAATGGTATTATTCCAGTCAAACTAGATAAATATATGAATACGGTATTTGAACAATTTAATAACTTATTTACCTCAGTCGCACTAAATCCTTCTTCTTTTTTTAATAACTTTTTACTCAGGTTTTACATACTCAATTACTGTTATAAGTAACTTGTTTGACATAACTATTAATTGGACATCTGTATTTTCTTAAGATCTCTACTGTTCCTGCAAGTATTTCCTACCAAACAAACCAAAAAGGTAAGACTAAGTGAACCGAGAAGGAGGATGGGGGAGATAAGAATAGGTAACCTGCATTGTTGACCAATACATCAATAGTCCCCCATGCATCAACTGCCTGTAATAATTTAAGAGTCAGAAAAGTTTCAAATGGCTTTTAAACAATAAACAGGATGTGACAGCTTATAGACTCACGGTTTTGATCATAGCTGCAACATCTTCTTCTTTTGAAACATCTCCTCCAAATGTAAGTGCTTCACCACCAGCGGCCTCAATCTGAAATAAAATAGCCTTTCCATTATAAGCAATCGCATTCAATTAGGAGGGAAAAAAAAGATTAGCCGGCCCCTTCTACAATTCTTAGTTTCAACCTTTCCAATTTGTGTAGAAACTTAAACTTTTTAAATACAAATTCAGAGAGAAAATAGCTAAACGAAAGTCTAGCATCAGACATAATCTTACTTAGGCGGATATTAAAAAAAGAGTTAATTCAATTGTTATTCAGTTGTACATGAAGCTACTCAACGATCAGAGCACGGAAAAGAACCATAACCCATCTTTCGCCGCGTAATAAGACTAATGTAAATGTATAATAGTATAATTAAAGCACAAATATCCAACTCAGAAGAAACTGGAATGCGTAAGAAATGTACCTCTTTACAAACTTCTTCAGCCTCCTTNTAAAAATGGTCAAACATAGCCCAATTGATCTTAAAATATCAAAACCTCCCAAATTGCTTTATTGAACCAAACTATATTTTGATTCGGATTTTGATAAATGATTTTATTTAATACATTAATTATTTAGAGAAATTTGACCAAAAAGGTGTTGGTGGGTCAGACCAACTCGAGTTGGCCCATCTCAAGAAGTTGCTCGTTTTGACTTAGTTACCCAACCCACCCAATTGGCAACCTTTAAGCTTATGAAGATATAGCGAAAACTTACAGTTATGCCTCTGCTCGAGTACTCTTTTGCGACGGTTTTAGTAAATCCAATTACTCCAGCTTTTGCAGCACTGTAATTCGCTTGGCCAACATTGCCCACTTGACCAACAACAGATGCTATATTGATGATTCTTCCCTGAAACATTTACCATTTGGTTTGTGTTATAACACGAATGGTGAAACTCGAAAAGGTAAAGTAATGAGGTACTAAAAGACACTTGATCAAACTACCTTTTTCTTTTTCATCATAACCTTGCAAGCTGCCTGAAAAGAGAGAAAATTCAATAAAAACTATACTTGATAACGACAGCTACAAAAAATTGAGTGTGTTTAAGAATGAAACCTGTGTGCATAAGTATACACCAGTGAGATTCAGATTGATGACCTCCTGCCATTGCGCTAGCTTCATTCTCATCAACAAACCATCCCTTGTAATCCCTGTAACAATTAGTTTAAACCTAATTAACAAAACAAACAAACTTCAAAAAAAATAAATAAATAAATAAATAAAATCCTTGAAACCCCTTATCATACACACATAGATTTGATAGATGATAAACATGAAAATAAAAAGTAGAGAATCCTATTCCTGACTCTTCATAGAATGTTGACCAAAATGGTATTATTCCAGTCAAACTAGATAAATATATGAATACGGTATTTGAACAATTTAATAACTTATTTACCTCAGTCGCACTAAATCCTTCTTCTTTTTTTAATAACTTTTTACTCAGGTTTTACATACTCAATTACTGTTATAAGTAACTTGTTTGACATAACTATTAATTGGACATCTGTATTTTCTTAAGATCTCTACTGTTCCTGCAAGTATTTCCTACCAAACAAACCAAAAAGGTAAGACTAAGTGAACCGAGAAGGAGGATGGGGGAGATAAGAATAGGTAACCTGCATTGTTGACCAATACATCAATAGTCCCCCATGCATCAACTGCCTGTAATAATTTAAGAGTCAGAAAAGTTTCAAATGGCTTTTAAACAATAAACAGGATGTGACAGCTTATAGACTCACGGTTTTGATCATAGCTGCAACATCTTCTTCTTTTGAAACATCTCCTCCAAATGTAAGTGCTTCACCACCAGCGGCCTCAATCTGAAATAAAATAGCCTTTCCATTATAAGCAATCGCATTCAATTAGGAGGGAAAAAAAAGATTAGCCGGCCCCTTCTACAATTCTTAGTTTCAACCTTTCCAATTTGTGTAGAAACTTAAACTTTTTAAATACAAATTCAGAGAGAAAATAGCTAAACGAAAGTCTAGCATCAGACATAATCTTACTTAGGCGGATATTAAAAAAAGAGTTAATTCAATTGTTATTCAGTTGTACATGAAGCTACTCAACGATCAGAGCACGGAAAAGAACCATAACCCATCTTTCGCCGCGTAATAAGACTAATGTAAATGTATAATAGTATAATTAAAGCACAAATATCCAACTCAGAAGAAACTGGAATGCGTAAGAAATGTACCTCTTTACAAACTTCTTCAGCCTCCTTAGAAGACCTTGCATAATTAACTAAAACCTGCACAATCAATCCATGCCTACCGTAAGAACAAAATTCCCCATTTATATTGTACAAAAAGTCATCTTTTATATTGTCAATGTAACGAGCATACTGATAATACTTGTAATAGTTAGGGTGTAATAAAGTTTATCAATAATTGATTAAAACTCTTTTTCTGACCTTGCAACCAGCTTTGCCTAAGGCTAGGGCAACTGCTTTGCCGATACCTCTTGAGGCTCCAGTAACGATAACAACAGGAGCTTCCACCTTTGGTGTTGCTTCAACACTTGCGTGTTCAACAGTAGCCACCTGATTTTTTACTCCTACAAGTCACATAAATCACGAACTCAACTTCATATATAGTACAAGGAGTTAGATCAAATCATATGAAATCACTTGTGCAAATTAATCATAGCACGGTATCACATAACTGGAGAGTAACTATATTTCGTTAGAAAATGTAAGGGACCCAATTCGATTTGAAGCTGTAAACAAGTTCAGGTAGCATTTCAATGAAAGGTCATAATAGAGGATTGGAGGGTGTTTCACCCAGCAATACTTAAGAGATTAAGGCGAATAATCAGCTTAAAAATAAGCAAAGAAGTCAGTTTCATCCCAAAATAAGCACATAAACATGTTCCTACCAACTTACTAACAACTGCTTATTTTACCTCCGAAAAAGCAAATTAAGAGTTAGGATTATCCCAACACTCAATACTGCTTATCTGCTTAATAACCATATAAATCAGAAAAAATAAGCAATCTTAAAATCCTCTCAAAGTTAGCATTCTGTGTCTGTAACAATAATGAAATGAAGAAACAATACTAATTAACTTCAAAACCCTTTCAATCCTACTTCAAGCCATATATCAAATGCAGCCACTTGTTATGTTGCAAACCATTTATTTACAAGATAATGGCTTCTAAACTTGAAAGCTAACTTTTGGACATATCAGTCCTTAATTATCATACAAGTTGCCTAAAGGTGTGTAGTCTGATGTACACAATTTACAATATAACCATCCATCACCTATTTTTCCGTGTTCAACAAACGCAAGTACGCAACACCAAATTATGACTTGTGTAATCTTAACAATTTAAATGCCTTAAATAACACAGTTAGCATACTGCGTCTGCAACAATCATGAGATGGAAGAAATTAAATCCAAAAGCCTTTCGATCCTACTCTAAGCCATATATCGTAGCTTTCACTTGTTATATCGCAAACCATCTATTTACAAACTAATAACGGATTCTAAACTTAAAGCTAACTTTCGGACAATAGTCTATATGCTAGTTCTTAATTACTACACCATTTACAATAATTTCCCAGTCCATATTTGTTATCATGTTCAATATATATGGAAAAAATTTAAAGCTTATCTCACATGTCTCCAACAAGACTTCCCACAACCAGGGGCGGACCCGATGGATGTTTGCCACCTAGTGTAAAATTTCGTTAAAAAACCACGATTTTTCCGAAATGAACCTGGTCCAGAAAATTTTGTGTTACACAAATATTTTTTTCCCCCTTTGGTTACATTTCTAAAACTAATAAATTACTACTACAATTTATCAAAACAGTTAGACCTAATTCCTAAAAAAAATATATGAATAAAATTTAAAAAAAAATAATAAATAATAAATAATAAATAAAAAAATAATAATTATTATATACCAGAAGAGGAAGAAAAGGATCGGCATTTGGAGAAGTTAAAAGCCGCCGCCTGATTGAAGTGAACTGATGACGTGGCAGCAGTTTTTCCGGAAACGGAGAGCTTGCGGTCAGCGGTGGATTTGAAAGCGTTAACAACGGCGGATCCGGCGAAAGAAGCGGAAGCGGCAGCCATTAGAGATCGAGATGAAGGGAGAAGAGAAGAATAAGAACGAAGATAAGCAGAAGCAATTGTTGAAGGTGGTTTGTTTGTTATACTTATATATATGAATCAAGAAGAAGAAGAAGGCGATAATTAAGTGAGTGAGTGCTTTGGTATCTCCGTTAAATGGCGATATAGTCTATGTTTCCTTGGATTGTCATTCACTCCCACCACATTTTTCTCTCTTTTTCATTTCTTTTTTATTTTTTATTTTTAGTGATCCAACTGTGAGAATTTTTTAAAAACCTTAATTGTTCGACGCCCATTCAAGTACTCCCTCCATCCTAAAATAAGTGTCCGGTTTGACTTTTCAGAGTCAAACTGGTTCAACTTTGACCTTAACTATTTTTGTGGGTGTTATATAATAGATGATGAAAAATACATAAATGGATTGTGTTTTAAGTGTACTTTTCAATGGTATAATTTTTCGTCAAGTATTTTATACCACATAAAAAATATTTAAGGCCAAAGTTGAACCAGTTTGACTCTGAAAAGTCAAACTGGACACTTATTTTGGGACGGAGGGAGTAGCATTTAGGAGCGTCGGGTATTTAAGAGTTGTTTTACACATGATTACAACTAAAAATACTTTACCAAACGTTTTTATTTATAAAAAAATAAAAAATAATTTGCTACCGATCACTGCTACTGCTATTTTTGACAAACACACACAAAATCACTTAGGGTTATTTCCGAAAGATAACTTATTTAAAATCTTTGTTTGTTAAACAAAACTTATAATAATAATAATGATAATAATAATAATAATAATCTCTTTATAACAAATGTTACTTTATTTTTTTCATATACAAGTTTTCAACTTAGCTAATTTTGTCAATCATATAAGCTTAGAGTGCACATTAGAGGGGGTTTACCCAATATCCATAAAAAAAATATTAATGGCGAGGTCTTAGTGCACCGCTGATGGCACCATTGGTACGTCGTTCGTCCTTTCACTGCTCCACCAACGTGCCGTATTTTGGGTTTTTTTTTCAATTTTTTAACTTTTTTCTTCAATTTTTAACGTTATAAAACGGGAAGAAAATAGGCAACAGTCCAAAAATAAAAATCCCCTTTTTTACTTATAAATACCCACTTAATATTTTTCAAACATTCAACCCAAATCACAATTTAAGTACATTTTCACATATAATGCAATTTTATCTTCCAAAAATGTCACAAGAAAACAACGATTGGCTCCTTAACAATATATTTTGTAACACCCCCAATTTCAGTATAGCAGCGGAATTCAAACTGGGTGTTACTTCATAGCACAACAGTCATAAATTATAGAAAACGACTCTAAATGAGATGTTTTTAAAAGATTATCATTCGTCTAAATTAAAATATCAAAGTTTACAAGAGGTCCCAAATAGTTTCAAAGTACATAATACATCAACATAAAAGTTTTTAAGTTTTTCGAATGATAATAACATGAAAGCCTTCAAAATGTCCGTGCAACTCCGTGTGAGCTTGTACCTTAAGGACCTGAGATAAAACATGCTAAAAAGTTAACACAAATGTTGAGTGAAATTCATAGATTAATAGTTAAATAGTGGACCACAAGATTTCAGAGTTATGGTGATAATTGCAACGAATACAATAATCAATAAAACAGTTATTATTGTCTTAAGTTCATGACACTCAAAACGTTGACTGTGGTATCAAAACAATGATAATAGTAACAATTGCCCCAGTAGGTAATTTGCCATTTACCTAGGTATCTCAAATATAATGCGTTTACATAAAGTAATTAATGGTTCATGATGATGGGACTTTTCTGGCAATAGGGGTACTTAGGCAATAACACTTTCAGATAAGCATACAGTCTTAACGTATTTGTGTTCATAGTAAAATAGCGTGTCCCCCAATGAGTTTATAAAACAGATAATTGAGTAAAAGTGGGGCTATGGAGTCACCATAAGCAAAGGTGATAAGCAAGGTGCAAGTAAAGTAATGAACAAGCCGAGAAAGTCCTACGAGCAACCTAAAATAATACGTTGGTCTTAGGTTTCAAAATTGTAATGTAGATATGCAAATAAGTTTTATAAAGTTATTATATCTGTTATGCCTTTCTACATAGAGTTTATAAAGTTTAATAAGTGTTAAAGTTTAGTTTTGACAAATTAAAAAATAGTTACGAACCCTAATTTATAAGTTATCTGATATTCGGGTTTTATGCCATTTTTAATAGTCCATATGTTCTAAATTGTCATGCAGGGGCGGAACTATTCATTGGTCAGGGGTAGCGGACGCTACCCCTGAACTTTTACCCGGCACTGGAAATTTTTTTTTAGTTTTATGTTTTTCGTACTATCTTTCGTATTTCGCGACCCCTGAAACAAATTTTCGCTACCCCTAAACAAATTTTCGTACTATCTTTCGTATTTCGCTAGCCCACTAATTGTTTGAAAAAAATTTAAAAAATTTTAAAAAAAAACCATATAAAAACATACATAAAAAAAAACATACAAATGAAAAAATGGTTACAGAAAAAATTAGACTCAAATTGATAGTAGGCTACTAGCTTGGGCCTTATTATTAAAACTCATCTAATGGACTAGTTGGCGTTGGACCAACTTAAAAAAAAAAAAAAAAAAAAAAAAAAAAAAAAGCAATTGACTAATTGTTATCTATTGAAAACATCAAGTTAAAAAAAATAGTAATTGAGTAGTTGTTAATTTGTTATCTGCTTGACTGCTTCTGCCATTCGATTATTCCCCTTCCTGGCTTCTTGCTCTTGCCTTAGGTAATTTCATTTTTCAAGTTTATTTCAATAATTTCAATAATTTATGAATAATTGAATACTGTATTAAGGTTTTGCCATTTTGGTTCAATTTTATATGTTATTATGAATTTGTGATTTCTGATTAGATTGAAAAGATTGAGTTTCGAGATAGTTAGGTTCAGATTGTTACTTTGTTAGACTGCTTAGGTAGTTAGGTTTATTATACCCTTGAAAAAATAGTCAATCTTTTACTAGTTTTTTATCATATGTTTTTGTTCAATTTCATATGTTAATTCTAAGTGCAATTTGTAATCTTTTTGTATTAGGGACTTCAGACTTGATTTTTGATAGTTGAAACATGAAAAAACAAGTGCATATTGGCAAATTTTTTAAAAAAAAAATTCAAAAGGACGATGTTGGTTCTAATAATGTTGATGATATTGGTTCAACTCCTTCGGGTTCAACTCCTTCGGTTTCAACTCCTTCGGGTTCAACTCCTTCGGGTTCCATTCCTTCGGGTTCCATTCCAAATTGATTTGATTTGAATGATCTACCTTCGGACACTTTTGATAGACCACCCATTGCTAGTCATCATCCTAATCAAGTGGATTTGTCACCTAGCTCAAGTAATGGTGGAAACCGGAAAAAATCTCTCATTTCCTTTATTTTATCGGATTTTGAAGCTTGCATTGGTTTTACCAGTTTCAACCGCAACTGTTGAAAGATGTTTTTCTAAAATGAAGCTTATTAAAACGGATTTGCGGAATTGAATGGGGGACGGATATTTGAACAATGCTATGGTATGTGCTGTCGAAGGAGAGACATTTGACGAAGTAACGAATGAAGATGTAATGGTTCGTTTTCTAGCTATGAAAGACCGAAGAGGAGAGTTCTGAGATCTATTAGGTATTTGTTTAACTTATTCTATTATTGCGTTTTTTTAATTATTTAAATGTACGGTTAAAAAAAATTATGGTTAACTTTTTTTTTCGCTACCCCTGAAATTAGTTCCTGGTTCCGCCGTTGTTGTCATGTCTAGGTCAATTTGTCTATAGAAGGGTAAAGCGGTCTATTTTTCCGATAGTAAGTCCTACCACTTCGGTTTTCATGTGAAAGTGGTCAAGTAATACTAATTGTCAAGTTTGAGTTTTTGTTTATTTAGTTATCCTGACTTAATAAATACGTTATTCCTAAACCGTAAGTGTTATGACTCGGTTTTTACGTCCTCGAAAAGGTTTTTAAGTGTACTAAACAGTTTTCTGGGTCCATTGTCTCAAAAGTTTTCATACCCTAAGTGAAATTACTAATTTATGTTTAAGTATCAAGTCTGATTTTGGACAGCCTAAAACAGTCCAACGAAAATGGACGCATATTAAGTTCTACAACTCCGTTTTCCCGTTTTCACGGCCACATTCAAGTTAAAGTGTCTACTACAACTTTCATTTGAAATCCAATAGCTTAAAATTTACCAATTGTTAGATTAATTTGACTCTCATTACAATTTTATTTATCGCAGGCCACAGTGGAGCATCGAGGGAGCACCTATGTGGTCAACATGCATGTTCAGCTGGCACAATTGGTACGTATGACATGAGTTACCGACTGAAAATGTACGAGATAATTAATAATATTATATGTTTTGCTCATTTTCAAGAAGGAAAGCATTTATTGGAAGATGTACTTCACTATAAATGCATGACACTTTTTTTTTTTTTTTTTTTTTTTTTTTTTTTTTTTTTNCAGGAATTGAACTTGAGACCTCACACATTTTAGAGTGATAGTCCCAAGCCCTTTACCACTAGGCCACCCTTAAGTGGTTATAATTTTTCGTGACTCATGTCGATAAATGTGGTGAAATAATCAAAAACTTTTGTGTGTGAACCACCTCCCATTTCTAAAGAATGGTTGTTGCTTTTTCAAGAAGGAAAGCATTTATTGGAAGATGTAATTCACTATAAATGCATGACACGTGTCAACAACCATCATCAACCATCACATATTACCTTTTGTATTTTACCTATATAAGTAAATGGTTGTAAGAGAGACAGGTGAGAGATGCTAAATACAGAAAATAACAAATAGTGTTATAGTGATAAGATCATCCTCTTATTAAAGTATAAGCTTAGCTTTGATTCATGAGAGTTTTATTTGTCATTCAATGGGGATAGTGCTCCGCAACTATCCCGTGTAAATCTTTGATTCATTTCTAATAAGATTTATAAAAGTTAAAAAGTACATTATTAATTTGCCAAATGGGTATTAAGTAAACTTGTTATTATTCTTCATTATCATGATTTACTCAAAGATTTTGGACCAACAAATCTATTATGTACTGTAATTTGTTTGGGACTTGATTAATTTGGTAGTTGTGCTTAATTACTTGATTTTCACTTTTATGTTATTATTGTTGCACTAACTTATTGAAAGTTACTGAGTGCTGGAAGAAACACATTGAGACACCAAAGGCCCATGATTAGGTTACCGATCGAGAGAGCTTCAAAATTGTTTGATGTTGAGTTGCTGAAAGTGGATCTGCAGGGCACTTTGTTTGATTTCATTTTGGTACATATGTTATCTCTTTTACAAAGCCAAAAGAATAATCAAAGACAACAAAAGAGAATAATGTTGTGTGCTGTTTTTTTAATTCATTTACAAGGGTTTCACAAACAATCAACTCGGGTTGCTCACTAAATACATCATAAATTCAATATATATGAACTTACTTTCTCCGTGGTACCCTTGATATGTATAGTACTTTTTCACGTTACAAAATTACAAGTTTCGCCAAAACCTGCAGGAAAGTCGAATAGTCAGGTTCTCTATCAAATGTTGAATGTATCAAAAGTGCTAAAACTCACTCAAAGTTTTAATATGCAAAAATCCTATGTTTTGGTAAGAAGAGGCTAATTAAACAACACTTGCAAAATTACGTTTTCTTTGGCTTTTTGCAACCATATCAAGACTGTTATTTATTTAAAGAATTTCATTAATAAGAGACAAAAGTGTTTGTATGTCAACCCGGCCCAAACCGTTTTGACCCATTACTCGTCCTGCCAATTATGTCACATCTACTCATTTCCTCAAGTCCAACATAGTTATATAAACGATTTTAGAGTTAGGCATCAACTGCACTACTCTTGGAATACTTACCATGAGATCATCCAAGATACTTTAGCAAGACTCCATCATTTCCTAGCACAAATCCTTGCTTTTCATTGATAAACCTGCAGCAGGAGACAGGGAAAAGTATCTTTAGCATGAAACATGTTTTTCTATGTAAGAAGGTCGAGTTGCACAGTTAAATCTCAAATATACAGAAGTCAATCATTATCATGTTTAAGATGCAGAACGGCCTATAAACTCACTTTACTGAGTAAAGATTAGCAGCAATATCATCAGCTGCTTTGTCACGACTCCATGACTTTCCACTATTGGTAGTTTTCAAAAGGATTCCACTTCCTCCAGCTGCCCATGCTTCATCCTGCATATTCAGATTGCCAAATCTCAGTTACAGAAAAATACTAGTAGCCTAATATAATATCCACCTTCGAAGAAAAGGTTCTTCTATTCAGACTACGAAATCGAACTACTGATATATATATGGAACAAGATATTAATTTGCTACCAACAGTTTCATTTCTACAAAATTTTGAGGATACGATAGAAGTTTTATAGTTAAATTGTCACCTGTGATTATTTAAACTCAAATATGATTCCAAGAATTATATAGTGTCAACCATATTATCTTATTTTTTGAATAACCTACTGACCCATTTGACCCATTTCCTTTTCAGCTAATTTCTACTTTCTAGTTTGACCCTTTTGAACCGTTAGACATATAGCTAATCCAGATAGACTGATTTTTTATAATTGGTAAACATTGGCACCATTACACCACGGTCACAAAAAATAATTTGGAAGTTTATTAAGAAAAAACACTAGGTGTAATAAATGCTCTCAGCCAGGATTGTTTGTGAACCAAGCAACAATTTTATTAGTTATTACCTGTGATCTGTAACCAACATCAAGAATGCCAAAACCACGACTCTGTACTGGAATTTCTTCAAACTCCTCGGTTATCTGGGGGAGAAGAGTTCAGGTGGTTAAACAAAATGTCAATGAAATGAAAAAGGCTTATCTCAATCTGTTTTCTTATCTCATCCTACTTTGGTTTATCAAATATGGTCATGCTTAAAAAAGAACTGTATGCCGTATATTTATACTTACCCCTGTTCCTTTGCTAAGATATAGACCCCCACCACGTACAAGCAACCACAGGCCACCATCTGCTCTCCAACCCATATTTTGGATTCTTCTAGCAACCGCTCTATTGTGTGGTTGCCAGTAAGGCTACAAAGTTTCAAATTTATGATCATATGAGTTAGCAATGATAAACCCTCAATCTTTCACACATATGAACATGGATGAATACTGACAGAAATGCATCTATTACTACACAGCCAAATAATGTGAAAATCTTTAACATGTAAGAAAAGGGCCTTACCTGCCCTGGTTCCCAAGTGAGGTAAAAGTTACCACGGCTAGAAACGGCAACATAATTTCCTTCAGGTGAGCGATTCACAGTATTGAAGGTGCCTGTATAGTAACTAGCACCACTAATACCACTAGAAACTGTTCTGCAATTCAGATAGAGTATTATAACCGTTAGTTTTGACAACAATTTGACATTATCCGAAGGTTAAAAACTATGAAATAATCATGTTAACTGAGGTAGAGGAAGAGCGGCTTAATTTCTAATAATCACTCGCACAATGCATTAAAGTTCAGTATTATTTGGTTTTACTTAAGCAACAGATGAAATACGGCTTGAATAGATCACCTGTTAAGAGTAGCTGAAACAGTTTCTTGAACAGCGGCTTTCCAGTTGTAACCTTTGTTTGAAGTAACGTAGATTGCACCTTCATCAGTTACCATCTCCGCGCTGTTTTCTCCTGTTGCCTTTATATAAACCTACAATAAAAATGTATCCTTTTAGCTTTTATGAAAATGCTTTTACCGGTCGTCACAAGAAACAGTGGAACCTATAAATACAATATAATACCATGTCCCCTGGGAGTTCAGCACTTAACGGAATACGCTCCCAACTATCACCAGAGTCCGATGTATGCAACAGAATTGCTGGTTTCCCAACAATCCACCCTTCTTTTCCCTTAAAAGTGATGGCATTAAACCTGTAATTAAAATCTTCATCTTCAGCTGAAGATATTGAGCGGGAAACCCATGTGCTGCCACCGTCTTTAGTCTCTAAAAGAGTTTGTCTTGTCCCCAACAGAAAACCTAATACAAATCACCATTCAAATGTTCCTCAAAATCAATCCAAAATATTGCAAGAAAAATAATCAAAGTTTAGCAGCTATACATGCTGTTTGGGATTACTTTAGAGTAGTTTTCTGCTTAGGAGGATGCAGAAACATGCTTATTATAAGTTCTTATGCATTCAGCACTCAGCAGTTTCACGTAGACGCTTATTAGCTTTATAACAATGCAATTAGCAGATTAACACTTTTATTTTTTTGACAAATCTGGAAAAATGAAATTTATCTTTCGCCAATTGGAGTGAGACTTCAATATTTGACAAATTTAGGAGTGAAAGCTCGATTTTTAGGATAAACTCGTTACCTTTCTTGGCATTGTCAAATTTCGGGTCTTTGCTACATTTTTAATTAAATTTACCTTAGAAATAATACAAGACCACAAACATATAACAGTCTCACAATAATACAAAATATCAAAGAAGAGCTAAATGCCTAAGGTAAATGGGTAAATGGATGATATTTTTCCCTGTTGAGGTTATCCGAGGATGGTGAATCCTTAACTCAGATGTACACGGCCTATGACCGTTTTCAACCCTTTATCTGTAGCTAGTGAGCTTTGAACCATGGACCTCTAGTGAGGAGGTTAGATGTGTTACCACTAGGTCATATACTCATATATATGCATTCATTTGATTAATTCTTACTGTATTATAAAAGCAACCAAGCACAATGTAAAGATATAAAGTGGTGGTACCGTGAGAAGGGTCATCAGGAACAAAGGCAATATCAAGAAGAACAACACCAGGATCAATAGGAAGATAAACACGCTCCCATTCAGACAAAGCATCAGCTTTAGCAACTGATAGCTTAGAATTATCACCCAATAATCCTAGCGAAAGCGCAGCAGCAGCGGTGGCTGTATCAGTAATAAACTCACGTCTGTTAACCCCTGCACAAGCTTTTATAGTAGTATTTGAGAAAGTGCGGGAATGTGAGAAAGTGGGGTGGCGATGGTTGAATAATGAGTTGAGAATTGAGGATGGTTTAATGGATGTGACTAGGTTTGAAGGGTCGATGAGAAGCTTAGCTGCTGATGATGATAATGCCATTTTTAGTAAGTTGTTCTGCTGGAAGATGTTTTTTCACACACACTGTCTTTGGCTTTGTTGTTGGTTGGTTTTCCTTATCCAAAATCTGGAAAGTGCCTACGCGGGAGTCTTTATTATGAGTGGATGTTATTATTTATTAGATAGAGTCTCCATTTTATAATTGTTTTATATATTTATTAATATAGACTACAATAACATGAAAGGGGATGTAGCTCAGATGGTAGAGCGCTCGCTTAGCATGCGAGAGGTACGGGGATCGATACCCCGCATCTCCACTCCATTTTTACCCTTTTTTTTTTGTTTTACCTTTTGGGCTCTCACTAGTACAAATCCAATTTAATGATAAAAATGAGGGTCTTTTTTATCCACAGAATACATGAATACATGATCATGATGATGTATGGTGTCCTTCGGAGCCACTTCTAGTAGCCTCCAAGTTTCATAGAAATCCTTTGGAACCAACATTGATATTATCGTTCCTAGTAGCACCATAGGTAATGTACATCTAATGACAAGGTATAGGAACTTGCCATGAGTTCACACTCTCAATAGATCCCAGAAGGTTTTACTTTTTAGGTATTTATTACTTGTGCAACAATCCTCATTATGCATTCATACAGTATTGTACTCTCACATTGGAGCTTAGTCATGATCACGGACTCAACATTTGTGACGAGACTAATG
>LBNU01013614.1:4476-28397 GCA_014162995.1 Artemisia annua
CCACTAAACCACCTCATCTATTCCAAAAAGCCGCGGAAGAACAAAAACTCCGTGGAGATCTCAACGTCATACGTGACCTTAGTGATCTTAATGCAATGCATATTGCACAACGCAACAAAGACAAACCTCCATCATCTCCATATTCAAATTGCTTACCTCACCCACTCAATTTGGATGAAGTCACCAATCACACCTACTATTGTCCTTGTTGCTACTTCCTACAAAAGCAACTTCTTGACTTGAGTCAAAACATTTCATGGATTGAATACCTCCTCACTCGACCTCACCCATTACCTCCACTTGCTCGATACAATCACAATCCTTCCATTCCATATCCACCACCACAAAACCATTAAAAACATCCTCCATTACCCATCAATAAAATCACCAATCACCCTTTTGTTACCCATGCAAGACCTCTCATGATGACAACTTGAGTACTTTCTTAGTGTAGTTTTCTAAGACAAGCATACATGTATGCCAATGTACTCTCTTATGTGTTGTAATAAATTTATGAATGAATGTTATTGTCATTGCTATGATTTATTATCCATTGTCTTGCTTTATATGCCTTGCTTTATATGTATGCATGCTATATATATACGTGTTGCTTGTCCACTAAATATTTTTTGCAAGAAATCCATATCTCGATTCATTTATGACCTCAAAACGAGGGGGAGTATACGTCAAGGGGGAGCTCCAAGCTAATCGGGATAAACCTTTTTGATGCTAACAAAAAGGGGGAGAAGTGATATAAACTCATTTTAATACTTGTATATATACTAAGTTTTCGTTTAATGAGTTTAGATTTTGTAATCATCAAAAAGGGGGAGATTGTTGACATAAATAATGCGTAAAAACGTTATTTATATTTTTCGATATCTCTACGTTTTGATGATCACAAAATGGAAAATCATTAAACGTAAGATTACTACGTAAACATGTATTAAGCTAGTTTATATCACTATATCCAACTTAATCACTTAAGGTATGAATAAACAAGTGCTTAATACATCTCATGATCAAATGGGTATTTAATTAATTAATAAAAAGTTTATTTAATTATATAAACATATTATATATTTTTGAAAAACAATTTTGGTAATAAAGAAAAATGTTTTAATCATACTAAATATATGAATTCAAATTTTTAACCAAAATCAGTTAGTTTTTCACCAAATAAACTTTCCCCACTAAAGACAAAAAAATCTGGCCGTTACAGCTGGGCGCCCCCCTTAATTATAAGGGGCGGCCCCCTTAATTTTAAGGGGGCCGGCCACAATTAAGGGGACCGGCTACGCTCCTGTGTCAGATTTTGTCAGAATTTTTCCCTATAAATACCACCTTAAATCTGATATTTTTCCTCACCTCTTGCACGAAAATTTTCAGATCTAAATCTCTCTAAACATCTTCCAAAACCCTTTGATCATTAGATTACTAATCCTTGTTTCAAGTGATTCAATCCCTCATCATCCACCATCATCTAAAGTGCAAGAGAAGAATACTCCTTCAACCTCAAGTTCAAGAAGTATTCTATATATATTGTGTATAGTACTTGTGTAGTTGTGTTGTGATTAGTGTAAGCAGTTTTAGTAGTGCTAGTTGTGAATAGGAGTTGGTTAGTGAAGAAGAATAAGTAGTGAAGTAGTGTATAGTAGTGAAGTAGTTGTGTTGTGAAGAGAAGAAGTTGTGTTGTGAAGAAGAAGTTGTATTGTGAAGAAGAAGGTGTGTTGTGAAGAAGAAGAGAAGTCGTGTTGTGTTGTGAGATTGGTTCTAGCTACCATTAGGGCCCGACATTTAGCTTTGTGTCGTTAAGCCGGTGTAAGCGACGTTGTGTAAGGTTTTCTCCGCCATAAGGGAGCTTGTTGACATAGTGAAGAAAACTCCCGAGTTAGGTGCTCGGGGAGTGGAGTAGGACGAAGAGGAGATTCGTAGCCGAACCACTATAAATCCTTTGTCTCACGGTGCCATTTTTCCAACTCTATCTCTTTACTTATTTACTTACTTTCACATTTGTCATATCATATACTTGTTGATATCGTTACTTATAATTGTGCAAATCTATTGGTGAAACATAAAGTTCGAATTGGTGTTTTGATAAACAAGGTTTTTATAAATTAAAAAGACGTAAAACTATTCAACCCCCTTCTAGTTTTCCACATGTATTAATCATGTGATTCATTATTAACGAATGAATCATATGGGATTCATCAATGAATCCTATGGGATTCATTATTAATCCCATGGGATCCTGTATAGGATTCAGTATAATGTATCACTATGGGATTCATTATTAATCCCATGGGATCCTGTATGTGATTAATTATAAATCCCATGTTATTCATTATTAATCCCATGTTATTCATGGGATTTATAATTTAATTATTTAATTCTTGTGTTTTTAGTTATCTTAATCCCTTGACATTCTGATTTTTATATACAGATTCTATGAAATCACCAAGACCAACTTTAAATGAACACTCTGAGACACCGGGCGGATCGGTGTATTGGGTGCCTCATGTAAATGAAAGAATTACTGTACCAGAAGAGGGAAAAAGGTATGACACTATAGACGAAGCTATAGAAATGTATAGTAACTATGCTGAAGCGGGAGGTTTTCAAATTAAAAAAGCAGGTCAAAAAACAACAAAATCTGGAATTGTAACACTCAAATACATCATGTGCAACAAATAAGGAGCACCAAGACATGTTAATATCGACACTTTGGATGCTAAACACTGTGGCAAACAAAAAAGACAAACAACTATTCATGTAACAGGTTGAAAAACTCTCCATATTTATTTGTAACATATAACTTGATTCATAAGAATAATGTTGAATCCCATGGGATTAATTTTGAATCCCATGGGATTCATTCTAAATCCTATGGGATTCTTAATGTTTTATTTTTATTGTATAACTAATGTTTTTTAAATGTTTTTTTTATAACAGAAGGTTAGAATTGGATATCGTTTCTAGAAGATACAAGTTAGTTAAGTTTATTGCAGAACACAACCATATGCTTTTACCAAAAGAGTACAAACATTTTACAAAAAAGCAAAGAAGAATGACACAAGCAGAAAAATTGTTTATTGTTAAAGCAGCAAAGAACAAGATTGGTCCAACACGGGCACACAACTTGTTAACGACTATAAAAGGTGGGTATGAATATGTTCATGGGACAGTTGATGATTTTTAAGAATGAACTGCGGGATATTAATATGTTCATAGGGGAAAGTGACGCACAAATGCTTATAAATAAGATGGAAAACAGAAAGATATATGTGCCGAACTTTACGTTTCAGCATAAGGTAGAAAACAGAAAGATAATAAAGACTTTGATGTGGACCTCATTTTCATTGCAGCAACTCTTGAGAAAAGAACACTAACTACTTAGCGTCCTAATTTAGTATCTTTATCGGACTAATAATGATGAAAACGAGATGTTTATGAAGAAATTCATTTATCTCACAAAAATAAAATAATGAGATACCAAATAGGAAAATGGGAGCAAGAGGTTTTCATACAAGTAACTTCCATGGGTAGTGTTAGCATCTAATTTGTAATTTAACAATGATCCGTTTTTACGCTTAGTTTGAGGGCTTGTGAAAAATCAGGGACGATGAATTTTATCCAATCGGTCACTTTTCTATGAATCGTGTTCTTACTCTATGACCCTTAATCGTTATTGCAAAATAATGAAAGTCAAATACACCGTCACTTGAAAAATGGAAAAATACAAAAAAAAATAGTAGTATAGATTAGTATAAGGAATAAAATGGAAACTCGGGGCGTTTTCGGGAATAAATGATTTTGTAATCTCTTTCGAATATTTTGCTACTTTCCAAAGTTAGTAAAAAGAGCATCAAAATTATTTATCTCTTAAGCGTGAATTGATTACATTGCGTGAGGACACGATAATACCTTAGTCTGGGGGATTTTGGTATGTGTTAATTCACATACCTTTTTATGGCCAAATACCGACCCAAATAGACTAATATCACTAACAAATGCCAAAGAAAAGTGTATTTTTGTGTTTGTGATCGTGCAGGTACGGATATTTCAGAAACAGACTCAAAATCACAAAAACCCGAACAAAAACGAGCACGAGAATGGAAAGTGTCAAAAGCCGAAGCCGGGGAAGTCAAATAGTCAAAGTCAAGCTCAAAAAGTCAAGATCAACCTTGGAGAATCATTTCTTGTCAAGATTAGTCCATGGATAAAGTTTGGAAGAATTGGCAACAATGGTCCCTCAACTTTCATCATTTGTCCAAACTAGTCCCTTGAAGAGATTTTTGAAGAAAAAGACAAAAGATGACATCAAAGGTCCTCAAAGTTTCAATGATGGCAAAAGAGACCCTTGGAATATATTTTCAGATTTGGCAGCCTTGGTCCTTAAATTTACAAAAGTTACACATTTGGTCCCTATAAAAATTCAGCCTAAATCCTAAAACTAATAACCTTAACCCATTTAAACCTATATCATTCCAGCCCATTTCCTTTATAACTCCACAAGCCCAACACCCCACCATCCTATAACCCGGCCCAACACTAAACCGGTCAACCCATCATAAAAGAAAGTCAAACAAAAATAAAAAAAACACCCCCGCCATATTTACCCCCCTTTTTACCCCTTTACCCAGATTACATGAACCCTAGACACTGTAGCATTCAGTAAAATCCCAATTAACTTAAATTAAGGGCAAAATGGACCAATTCCACTCATATTCTAGAAACTGACAACGTGTCAGAGGATGCCACATCACCAATCCATGTGAAAGTTTGTGCCAAATGATTGGTGGATCTAATCCAAGGGTCGTGATGAGAAGAAGTGGTGCCCAAGGCTATCTAATGGATGAGATTGACTCAAAGTAGCACACATGCCTCCTGGATTGATGAGGTGGACACCTAGAAGGATCCAAGAGCTCACCTTAGATTCGTATAAATACCCCTCCACTTCTTACAGATAAAGGGTGTAGTTTTTAAGTACTGTTATGCTGTCAATTTAATTTTCTATTGTAATTTCAACCTTTAGTGTAATCAAGCTTTTACTTAAATGAAATACTAGTTTACTTTTATAAAATTCGTATTTACTTATTGATTTTAAATTCGCAAGTTACATTTGATTACTGTTTAAGCTTGATTGTTAATCATTTAGTTTCTGTTATTAGTTTTTAGCTTTGATAATTAGTAGCTTTCCACTATTGTTCATCTCATATCAAAAAGCAAAAAAAAAGCAGAAAATATAAAAAATTAAAAAAAAATGTTTTCAAATTCTAAAATCTAGCTTCAATAAGCTAGTTTTCTCTTAGTTACAACTCATTTAAGCTCATATAGCTTCTGTGAGTGGTGTAGGGTATTAATTAGTTCTAATCTCTCAAAAACACAAAAAGTCAAACAAAGTCAAACTGTCTTTGCTCCATGGTGATTACTGTTTGGAGTGATGATCTAGGGGAGGAAAGGGAAGCTCCTAGCCTGTCTAAAGACGGGCAAGCTTAGTGAACCTCCTCAATTGTGGCTGAGGAGGAAGAAGTTTGTAAGTGCTTGCTGATTTTTTGTTCCACTCAACCATTTTTGCATTAGATCTGATATAATAGTTTGATTGCTGTTTATCTGCTTTGATCTATTATTGTTCAGTGTTAGTTCTTAGTTATTTGAGTTTGTGAGATCATAGTTTGTTTAGTTGTTGAATTCTAGTTGTTATATGCTTGATATTATTGTCTGTTATAATTTGTGCATCTGAGATTTGAATATTGGTGTTAGTTGCTGCTGTTTGTTGTTTATCCAGTGTTCATTGATTATCTGTGATTGATTACGATTGAATTGGCAGAGTTGTGTGGTTTTAATCTAAGCTTTATAGTGTTATCAGAAGATAAGGGACTGTTTGGATCTGCTGGTTGTATGATGTTCTTGTAGTTGTTTTGCTGAGATTGTGGTACCATTTGTTTGCAGTAGTGTAATAGTAGTATACTTAGTCATAAAATCAGTGGTTTTACATACAAAGTCAAAATTACCTTGAATCTCATTTTAATTAGAATCTGTTAGTATAAGCAGTTAGTATATTCATCAATATTGTTGCATAAGTGGTTCTAGTAGCCTAATTTAGGGTCATAGTAGTTTAATACAATATAATCAGTAAGATTACGGCATTCATAATTCAATTTGGTCAAAGTTCATAAGAAATTCAAAAAGTCAAAAGGTAGATTAACTTAGATTTGGCCATAATTTTTAGGTAATCTGTAGGCTTCAATTCTTGGGGAAAATTGATTTGGCTTGTTGTTTTGTAATCTGTGGTGGCTTGTGATTCTATATCAAAAATTATATTTCAGTTTGAAGCTTATTTGCCTATTTGAATTAGTGCTCAAATCTGCTTATCTGCTCATTAACTTACCCTGTACCAGAGATTTGCTTGTGTTCAGTCAACTTCACAAGCACTTTTCTAGAAATTTGGTTAAGCTATTGGTTAGATTATTGGGGAAAATACTCACAAGCAAGTAGACTTTATGATTCTGCTTTAGTTTTCCCATTTAGAGTTTATCTTATCTGCTTATTTGTGCTTCTTAGTTGATCATTTTTACTCAGCATATACTGATTAAGTAGATACTGAGTTTTATTGATCATAGTCTGTGGATTGTTTGTGTTCTTGATTTTTGTGAAACTTTTGAGCTTATTTGGCTGTGTTTGAGCTGTTTTCACTATTCTGAGCTTATTGGTGCTAATTTGAGCTTATTTGGCTTATATAAACTCACATTTGAAACTGTTTTGAGTAGCACTGCATAAATCTAAGTTCCTTTTGGTCATATTTAAGTGTTTTTGAGTTTATTTAAGTCCTAAAGTCATTTTGGAAAAGTTTGACCAGATTTGGTCAAACTGCTTATTAATAAGCACTTTTCCTAACTGCTTTTTGGCCTAAATAAGCACTTAATTGCTTATTTTCAAAATTTTATTTTTCCAGTAGCTTTAGAATATAATTTTAGATTTTCCATAAAATTTCAGAATTATTTGATTAGTTTTGCTATTTCTTTTTCACTTTTCTTTATTTTTAAGTCATTTTTAATTCAAATTAAATCACAAAAAGACAAAAATAATTTTCATTTTTATTTTTAAAAGTAGTTTTCAGTTTAGTAAGATTTTTCAAAATTAAATTGGTAGATTAAATCTTTTATTTTATAATTAGTTTAAATTTCTTTTATTAAATAAAAATACAAAAATAGTTTTTAATTCTTAAATAAAAATAAAAAAACAAAAATAATAATTTTCTTTTTCTAAAAATTTTCTTTTATCATTTTTTAGTTTTTAAAAATTTAAATTGCATCCCTAGTATTAGATTTGCATTAGTTTTACGTTTTAGTTGTTACGTTACGTTAATTTCACATTTAATAATTCGTATTTACGTTTTTAGCTTACGTGTGCTTTGATTACGTGATTTACTTTTCTAATTGTTTGATTGTGTTTTATTTGCTTATCATTAGTGTAATTCTCATTTTTATCACTTTTATCATTTTTCACTACACGTTTTACGATCCAGAAATCGAGATTCCATTTAGCCTTCACACGGAACGACTCGGGTAATCCGTATTTCTCGCGGATTTCCTTGAAATACTATACTATAAACTATATATATTGATTTTCGCGAATCATTTTTTGGCGCCGCTACCGGGGAAGGTTAAAGTGAACTTTTGTTTTCGTTTTTAAAATCGTGATTTGAAAAACCTTCCTTTTACGTATTTTCTTATATAAAAAGTAAAAATCACAAAAACGAAACACTTTTCCTAAAGTGTTTGAAAAATACCAAAAATATAATAAACATCCTCGGTCTTCCGTTGAAGGAGGGCGGTTGTAAACCAAATAAGCTTGAACGCGAAAAGAGATCGTGAAGTTAAAAGTTATCCGATTACTTTAAATCTACTACCGAATAACCGGGGAATACGGAAGTCGTGACATTAAATTGCCGACTGAAGAGAGAATTATTCNAAACACTTTTCCTAAAGTGTTTGAAAAATACCAAAAATATAATAAACATCCTCGGTCTTCCGTTGAAGGAGGGCGGTTGTAAACCAAATAAGCTTGAACGCGAAAAGAGATCGTGAAGTTAAAAGTTATCCGATTACTTTAAATCTACTACCGAATAACCGGGGAATACGGAAGTCGTGACATTAAATTGCCGACTGAAGAGAGAATTATTCTTCTCTCCCACCTCGCTGCGCGTAGATTAAAGGAAACGATTTCGATTGACGAATCGATCACAAAAATATTGTGATATAAAAACAAAAGAAAAAAAAAATTGTGTTTTTAAGTTTTATTTTATATAAAAACCCAAAAATATTTTGATTTCGATTTTTGTTTAAAAACTTTAAAAACCAAAAAGATTTTCCTTTTTCAAATTGATTTTTGATTTTCTTTTTAAATTTGTGATTTCGTTGGTGTATGAACACCCGTTCTTCATCGGAAGAACTTTTATCACCTTTATCGAATCCCGAGAGGATTATACGTCACACACACCGTGTTAATTTCCCAAACGTTGAGGAAATGAACAACAACGGTCAAAATTTGGTACCCCCGCCGATGGGTGGTACTCAACAAAACGAGGTACCTTCGATGGGACCTCAACCTCCTCCCGATCTCCGTACGATGGAGGAGTTGTGTCAACCGACTATGTTCGGACGTGGTGGCCCGATTGCCCCCGTCAATATCGAAGCCGCCGATTTTGGACTTAAACATCATATGATTCAACAAGTACAAAGTTTTTGTCAATTTCACGGTTTACCGGGTGATGATGCGAACAAACATCTTGATAAATTCTTAACAATCACTCAAAGTATGAAACAAAACGGTGTCTCCGATGATGCCCTTCGCCTTTATCTCTTCCCATATTCATTGACACATCACGCCACCGCTTGGTTTGATCGACTCCCGAAAAATTCTATTCATACGTTCAATGAAATGGTTTCGAAATTCTTGGCAAAATATTTTCCACCATCGATGGTGACGAAGCTCAGAAACGACATAAGCAATTTCCGACAACTTCCCGACGAATCTTTATTCGAAGCATGGGAACGTTATAAGCTTTCGATTGACCGATGTCCGAATCACAACATGTTGCTCGTCACGATTATTGATACGTTTTATAATGGTTTAACTTTACGACATCGTGATACGATCAATGCTGCTGCGGGTGGTACTTTTATGAAAAGACTCCCCGAAGAGTGCTACAATCTCATTGAGAACATGACCGCCCATCACAATTATTGGGATTCTTCAGCCGAGANATTATTGATACGTTTTATAATGGTTTAACTTTACGACATCGTGATACGATCAATGCTGCTGCGGGTGGTACTTTTATGAAAAGACTCCCCGAAGAGTGCTACAATCTCATTGAGAACATGACCGCCCATCACAATTATTGGGATTCTTCAGCCGAGAGGGGCGAGTCAACGAGATCTACCACGTCTTCCAATGCAGAAATTGCGGCTCTTAACAAAAAGTTCGATGATGTTATCTGTCTTTTGCAAACAAATTCAAATCTAAACAACAATCGTCAAGTCAATGCGATTAGTCAAAGTTGTAAAACGTGTGGTGGTCCACATCCGTATTATGAGTGTCCAGCCTCCGGTGGCTTTGCTCATGAGAACGTTTATGCTACAAATATGGGAGGTAACGGTTACCAACTACAAGGAGATCGAAATCTTCTTAGCTATCGTTCAACCAATTTTCTTGGACCACCCGGTTTTAATAATCAAAATCAAGTTAACAATAATAATCAATTCAATCAAAATCAAAATCGTGTTAATAATGGTTTTCCAAATCCGGGAAATTTCAATCAAGGACAAAATCGTGGAAATTTTCAACATCATGGAAATCATCAAGGCCCGAATCAAGGGAATTATCAAAATGCAAATCATGGAAATTATAATAATGGAAATCAAAATCATGGGAATTTTCATAATCAAAATCAAGGTTTTCATCAAAACAACCGAGGACAAAATTTCAATAATCAAAATCAAGCTTTGAATCAAAACCAAACATCCTCGGATGAGTTTATCAAGCAATTCATTAAAAATCAAGAGGAAATGAATAAAATGATAATTAGTCAAATGGCCGAAATCAAGAAGTCTTTAAATGATCGACCCTCGGGCTCGGGCACTCTTCCAAGCAACACGATCGCTAACCCGAAGGGCGATGCTAAGGTGATCACGACACGAAGTGGTGTTTCATATGATGGACCTACGGTTCCGATTACCTCATCTTCTTCTTCTCCCCCTAAGGTAGTCGACCGTGAGACCGAGGCGACAACGGATACAGAACTTCCTACTAATAACGGAAGGACCGAAAACATCCAACCTCCGGTTGTCCAACCGTCAAAAGAGAATGTTTCAAAAGGAAAGGAAAAAGTCATTTTTGAACAAGATAATACCGTCAAGTCTAAACTTCCTTATCCGTCTCGTCTAAACGATCAAAAGCACCGCGAGAAAACTAACCACCAAATGGAAAAGTTCTATCAAATTATTCAAGATCTTCGTTTTGATTTAAGTCTCGCGGATGCCGTTGTTTTGATGCCGAAATTTGCGTCGATGATCAAAAATTTGTTGAATAATAAAGAGAAATTATTTGAAATGGCAAAAACACCTTTGAATGAGAATTGCTCGGCTGTGTTACTTAAGAAACTTCCCGAAAAGCTTGGAGATCCCGGCAAATTCTTGATTCCGTGTAATTTTCCGGGGATGGTTCAATGCTTCGCCTTGGCCGATCTTGGTGCTAGCATTAACCTTATGCCAAAGTCTATGTGGAAGAAATTATCTCTTCCCGATCCTACTCCCACGTGTATGACCCTCGAGCTCGCCGATCGATCTACGTCTCATCCAATTAGAATTGCCGAGGATGTCATCGTTAATGTTTGAAAGTTTCATTTTCCCGCCGATTTTGTGATTGTCGATTTTGATCCCGATCCAAGGGTTCCTCTAATTCTCGGAAGAGGTTTCTTAAGGACGGGTCGTGCTTTGATTGATGTTTACGATGAAGAAATTACCTTGCGAAATGGTAACGAAGCCGTCACGTTTAACTTGGACCAAACATCGAGATACTCCTCCACCGATGATTGCATGACCGTAAACCGAATTGATGTTATTGATGAAGTTTCGGAGGAGTATTCTCAAGAGCTTCTTGGTTTTTCTCATAATGTCTCAAGTGGCAATCCCACTCTTGATTCTTCCTCTACTAATAATTCTTCCTCTTCTTTTCCCAATGATAATTCTCATTCTTCTCAACCTATTGTTCCCGACTCTTCCCCTTCCCTTACTCCGTTTGAGGGAAGTGATTTCATCTTGGAAGAGATCGAAGCTTATCTTTCAAATGATTCAATTTCACCGGAAGTTGATGATACCGTCTTTGATCCGGAGGGGGATATTCGTTTGCTTGAACAATTATTGAATGAAGATCCGTCACTTTCTCCCCCTCCGAAGGATATTCATGTTGAAGAAATTAAAGAAGTTAACGAAGTTGAGACGTCTAAAGAAAATCCTCCGGAGCCCGAGCTCAAGGATTTACCTCCTCATCTCGAATACGCTTTCTTAGAAGGGACCGACAAATTTCCCATTATTATTTCTAAAGACCTTAAAGATGAGGAGAGGACCCGTCTCTTAGAAGTGCTTAGGAAGCATAAGAGTGCCATCGCTTGGCAAATTTCCGACATTAAGGGCATAGACCCTCGTTTTTGCACTCACAAGATTTTGCTCGAGGATAATTTTAAGCCCGTGATTCAACAACAACGACGGGTTAACCTGAAAATCCATGAAGTTATTAAGAAAGAAGTTATTAAACTTCTCGACGCCGGGATGATTTACCCCATTTCCGATAGCTCATGGGTTAGCCCGGTCCATTGTGTTCCGAAGAAAGGTGGAATGACCGTAGTGACGAATAAAGATAATGAGCTAATTCCCACACGTCTCATTATGGGATGGAGAGTTTGTATCGACTATCGTAAGTGATGAGACGAAAAGTGTTACGCTTTTAGGGGGTCATTTAAGCCCTAATTCGTATAAATGTGATCAAATATTGCCCTAAATCGTTCCTTTTGTCATTTTAGGTATTTTTGAGAGGAATTCTGGAAAACATGCATATTCGGACGTTTTTGGAGCATAAAAGTGAAGAAAACGACAAAGTCTCAAAAGATGGTGAATTTACAACCTGACGGCGTCAGAAGTCAGAAGGTGACGCCGTCAGAAAGCCTTGACAAAAGAGTGGAATCCAATTATCAAATGACGGGCCAGAGGAAATTTAGGATTTAACACCTGACGCCGTCAGGTGTTAGGAAAAGTAGGCCGTCAGGTTATAAATTAAAGAGTGACGGCCCAGAAGGTTTTATAAGGTGACGGTGTCAGAAGTGGATCTAGGCCATCCGAGAAACCTAATGGCGGCGAGCTGACGGCGTCAGCCCTTATAACCTGACGCCGTCAGAGTGTAAAATCTATATATAGTTTTCTAATTTTCATTCATTAGTGTGGAACTTTGTGGAGAACTTTTAGGGCAAACCCTAAAGACGAATTTTCTGTACTTTTTGGGGTTTCCAACCCTTGGAACCCTCATGCTTAATTAAAGATAAGTCTTCACTTTAATTCAATCAATATGTCTATGTGTTGGTTGATTATCTCTTTTGCTTGTCTTTTAATTAACATGTGTAGCTAAATTCTCTAGTGTTTGCTTAGATCTAATGAAACCTAACTATTAATTATTGGTTGATTGGTGTGTGTTGTTGTTTGTTGGGATGATTGTTCCATCAATGTTAGGCTCAAGAAAACTGGCCAACCTCCTTTATGGTAACGTGCTTGAACGTCTTGGGAAACATGTAGCCAAGGCATACTAGGCTATTAAGGTAGTATTTAACGCATGAGCCACTGTTTACAACCCCTATGGTTGTGCCGTGCATGGCATAGGGCGAGATAAGAGCTCATAGAATTGGAGAGATATGTATGCCACTCCATGAGTTATTAGGAATACACCCTTCATCCACACAAGTAACACACATATCAATTAACCGGTAAAAGATAGTTAGGGAGTAATGAAATCTAAGTAAACACAATTTTCTCCATATTGTTTTCACAACCACAATAGTTTAGATATTTATTTTATTTTAATTTGCATAAGTAGTAAACTTGGGTTAGTTGACTAGCAACTAATTCCGCCCTTCCTCTAAAAACCGAGATTTTAATTGCTTTCAAAAAAATATAAAAATACAAAAAGAATCTTCCTTCCACCCTTAGACCTATTAGAGTAGCTTTTCTATCCTAACGAACACTATTCCCTGTGAGAGAACGATCAATCCCCCGTACTTACCACTATCCTATACTACATCGGTCAGGTACACTGCCTGGTGGGGTTGTAAGCCTCTTGAGATCCCTCGAGAGGTAAAACCTGTTGTAAGGTCACAAAACCACGCATCAAGTTTTTGGCGCCGCTGCCGGGGAATAGTTATTGTTTAGGTAGAATTTTTATTTCTTTAGGTCTACTCACTAGATTCCTTTCTAGTGAGATTTTTATTTTCTTTTTCTAGGATTTTCTTTAGTCTATCTTTTTCTTCGTGTTTTTGTTCGTAATCTTTACCATCCGCCATCATGGAAGGTGGTAACATCCTTGATCCCAACAACCTAATTCAACCAAACCACCCACCACAACCAAACCAACCTCCTAGACCCCGCACCTTAGGAGAGTATTCCCGACCTAGCCACCTTGGCTATCGAAACACCATTGAGCTCACTCAAGGAGCCAATGTCACTCCCTTGCGATCCGACACCATCCGGTTGGTGCAAAGCGGATGCGCATTCCATGGACTTCGTTCCGAAGATCCAAACCAACATCTCAAGGATTTCCTCAAAATCGTAGATTCCATAGACCTTGATGTTGCAACTCGAGAGACGACCCGATTGCGTCTCTTCCAATTCTCTCTACGGGACCAAGCTAGTCAATGGCTTGAGCGACTTCCCGCAGGATCCATCACCTCTTGGGACGATCTCACAACTCGTTTCCTTGCTCAATTTTTCCCACCGGGGAGAACTACCAAGCTAAGGAATGATATCTTGGCGTTCCAACAACGCCAAGGCGAAACCCTCTACGAGGCATGGACTCGATTCAAGGACTTACTCCAAAAAGTCCCTCATCATGGCATAGACCTTTGGCTCCAAGTCCAAATCTTCTATGACCACATCAATCTCCACACGAGGCAAACCATTGACCAAGCGGCCGGTGGCAAGCTACGTGATCTAAGTGCGGAACAATCATGGGATCTCCTAGAAGATCTTGCTCTATATGACAACGAAAGTTGGAATGATCCCCGTGATTTGAATAAAACGGTCAAGGCAATATCTTTGCCTTCGAATAATTCAAGCACTTCCGACCGTAGGATCATAGAACTTGAAGACCAAGTCAAGTTTCTCATGAAATCCTACGAAGCTCCTAAACCTTCAAGCCAAGTGAACAAAATCACTTCTTCGTGCGAATTATGTAGTGGTCCCCACGACACTCGTGATTGCATGGAACTCCCCGAACAAGCTTTTGCGGACTACGCATCCACGCGTACCGACGGAGCGGGAGACAAGTGGTACACTTTCAAACCCGAGCCAAACCCTTACGGAGATTCATACAACCCCTCATGGAAAAATCACCCCAACCTTAGGTGGAAGTCAAACCAAAACGCGCCCCAAAACAATTCTTCCAACCCACCTAATCGGTTTCAACCCAACGGTCCTTCCTCAAACCGTACCTTCAACAACAATCCTTCCAACAACTATGGTAGTACCAACAACTTCGAAGGGTTGATGTCCAACTTTATGGCATCTCAAGAAGCTCGTATAGCTAAATTCACATCCGAATTCAATCAACAACAAGTAGAGATGACCAATAAGATTGACAACTTGTTGAAGGCCCTCAACAACCAAGTGCTATCACCCCCACATAAGGACGCTAGGAACACCAATAGCGGACCCCAAATCAAAGACCCCTCTTCATCCAAACATGTCCACTTCGTCAACGTTGTTACCATTAGACCAATTGATAGGAGTGAGGATGATAGTGAATCAAAGGATGAGAATAAGGGAGTAGAGGATGATAGGAAAGCTAAGATTAGCGAAATAGAAGAAGTAGGAGAAGAGGACTACTTCAATAGGTTACCAACTAGGGAAGAGCGAGCATATCATAAGAATCTATTCGATGACTCCGAGACCCCATACTTCCTAGGTAACCCGATTATCAAAGTGGGCGATCCTTCTAATCTCAACATACCATGCAACATCGGACATTTGCATATATGGAAAGCTTACATCGACCCTAGATCGCCCATAAACATCATGACTAGAGCCCAATACAATTTGATAATGAAAAACCAACTTAGGTATAGGGTGCTCCCCGATAAGGGATGGATTAGTAACTTCACGGGGAGAGTTAAGGGATTACCGGTTTATGTAGGAAACTTTACCTATGTCACCGACTTTGTGATTGTAGAAGATATCCGCCCAATAGTCGACGCAAGTGTAACCCAAGTAGTTTTAGGCAAGCCATTTATCGAGGTCTCTAGAATGACTCATGAACCTTCCTTAGGAATAGTTAAATTTAAGGATGAGACCGACGAAGTGAACTACCAAATGCCATATAAGATAGAGCAATTCCAACACTTGTCCAATGTTGAAAAGGAGCTCAAACAAGCGGTTTACTATAGGAACGATGAGGATAGACGTAGGGGAGTAGACTATGTCATGGGAAGAATATTCGGTTTCTATAAGGATTGTTTGAAATTAGGACCGGAATACAAAACCGGAAAAGAGGATGACTTAGGAACCGTGACCAACGACGAAGTCACGTAATGTACGGTGACTTTGAGTCTAGCTACAAGACTCGTTAATAAAGAAAAGCGCTTCTTGGGAGGCAACCCATGTTTTGTGTTTTTTTGTTTGTTTATTTGATTTTATTTGTTTCCGTATGTAAGTTATATTTCTTGTTATTGATTCATGCTTCAAACTAAATTGTGAAAATGCTTTATTTTGTTTTTAACTTCGTCTTAACTACATATAAAGGTATTTTGCAAAAGCTAAGTGTAAGGGAAATCTAAATCGGTTTATATAGAACGAATGAACATGAATCATAACAATGAAATTAACATACATATTAGTACTTGTTTGAGTCAAATGCTTGTATCGAGTCATAATGAATTTTTGCAGGAATTCCAGGAAGTAAGATCTAGTTTTTCCAGAATTTTTCCCGGAAGCTTAACATGAGAATTCTGTCAGAACTTTCTGACGGCGTCAGGGTTAACACCTGACGGCGTCAGGTTATAATTTTCTGCAATTTTTGAAAGTTTTGTATTTTTCCGGAAACCTAAAAAGTTTTGTCAATTCTTTAACTTATAATCTCCAGGAATTCTGCAAAATATTCATTCCACAAGCATTATATCTTATTATGTAGATTTTACCGCCGATTTTACGCGAGGTTGGCCTTTATCTTTTTCAGGTTAACAGGTTATTTTGGACAAGAAGACGTTTATTATTTTGGAAGGGAAGCTTTGAACGTTCGTCTATCTTGGAAGAAGATCTAACCATGTTACATCACTATCCACAACAAACGATTCAGGGGAGTATTTGATTTCATTCTTTCATCTTATTTACTTTTACGTCTTTTATTTGAACATTGGGGACAATGTTCGGTTTAAGTGTAAGGGGGGTAAATGAAAGCACCGTTGAGAATATACTTACGCTTGATGTTTTGCTTTGTTTGATAGTAAATTTGTAATAAAACCAAGAGAAATATTTGTTAGGGCAATTTTAGCGCCAATTTAAAATTTTTTACAACATTTAGAAGTGAAACCTTGATCTTAATGAGCGTCTCATGGATAGGAAATTGTATGACTAGCACAAAACCGTACCACTAAAAAATTTTCCACCCCAAATATGTGAGGTTCGCCCCTAGAATTGGTAGGAAAAGCATCCATCTTTGGTGCTATGATGTGAGTACCGGTAGTATTTAGATTCTAGAACTTGCGTTAGGACCATCTCAAATCCACAAGTGAGACTACATTCGTGTAGTTAAGATTTACTACATGATAAGAGGCATTAGGATTAACCCATTGTTTTACACCCGTATATTTGTTATAATTACATTGACTTCATTGGTCAAGTAATTCTCCCACACCCTTTGCGTTGTATCCATTTTTGGTACACGATACCCCTAGTACACCCCTCCGAGCCTATCCTTTCGTTTCGACCTTTGAGCATCTTACTCAAAGTGAGAATTTGTTTACACCCCACTAAATGTACACCCAAATCGCCTTAGCCTACCTTGTATGCACCCACCTTTGGTGCATTATTGTGAAAACATTTGTTAAACCCTTAGTTAATTATCCGGTCAATTACATGGTTGCTAAGTTAAGTCATATCCTTGTACATATTGTTTTGGGACGATTGGGACTCATGGGTAAAGTACTAGTGTAATGAAGTAATGGGGAAGAACAACATTATTACCCCCATACGTGCTAAATATTTTAAAAGTACTCCAAGTTTTTCGATTATCTTAATTCGAGTCATTAGAATAGTGATTGTAAAGTTATGTAAAGATTCAAGTGTAAGGGGAATGCAAATCCCCTATGATGTATTATTTTGGATGGTAGGGCAAGAGTGTATGAAAAAAAAATCGAAAAATCAAGAAAAATAAAAAAAAATATGAAAAAGAAAGAAGAAAAACATACGGACTACCATCCCGTTTCCTTTTATGTTCCTTTTTAGTTTTTGTTATTTCATTTTTAGACTAAGATTGAGTCGAGTCTTGACTTAAGCAACGATGTAGAGTGCATGTATTTGATCATGATAATTAACTCGCCACCACTAAAATACCCTTTATTCCAACCAAACCGTGTTATCATATCCCTACACCTTACGTTACAACCCTTTATAAAGCCCTCTTTGATAGTTTATCTTAGGTGCTTACGCCTAGTGGAGGAGTAATTGATCCTTTCCCAAGCCTATGGTAATCTATTTGCTATGACAGGTAGTGAGTGTTATTTTCCGTTTCCATTTATGAGATATAAACTTTATGACATTTGAGAGATGTGAGAATCCAAACACTATTTGTGAGGTGCTAGTGTATGATTTCCGTGCTTGTTATGATTAGGGTCTAATAACTATTTGTTGTAATTACTTTTATATTCGTGTTAAATGACCCCTAACTCATATTTTGATTGGAATAAAAGCTCATTTGCTTGAGGACAAGCAAATCCCAAGTGTAAGGGTATTTGATGAGACGAAAAGTGTTACGCTTTTAGGGGGTCATTTAAGCCCTAATTCGTATAAATGTGATCAAATATTGCCCTAAATCGTTCCTTTTGTCATTTTAGGTACTTTTGAGAGGAATTCTGGAAAACATGCATATTCGGACGTTTTTGGAGCATAAAAGTGAAGAAAACGACAAAGTCTCAAAAGATGAAGATTTACAACCTGACGGCGTCAGAAGTCACAAGGTGACGCCGTCAGAAAGCCTTGACAAAAGAGTGGAAACCAATTATCAAATGACGGGCCAGAGGAAATTTTGGATTTAACACCTGACGCCGTCAGGTGTTAGGAAAAGTAGGCCGTCAGGAGTAAAGTTAAAGAGTGACGGCCCAGAAGGTTTTATAAGGTGACGGCGTCAGAAGTGGATCTAGGCCATCCGAGAAACCTAATGGCGGCGAGCTGACGGCGTCAGCCCTTATAACCTGACGCCGTCAGAGTGTAAAATCTATATATAGTTTTCTAATTTTCATTCATTAGTGTGGAACTTTGTGGAGAACTTTTAGGGCAAACCCTAAAGACGAATTTTCTGTACTTTTTAGGGTTTCCAACCCTTGGAACCCTCATGCTTAATTAAAGATAAGTCTTCACTTTAATTCAATCAATATGTCTATGTGTTGGTTGATTATCTCTTTTGCTTGTCTTTTAATTAACATGTGTAGCTAAATTCTCTAGTGTTTGCTTAGATCTAATGAAACCTAACTATTAATTATTGGTTGATTGGTGTGTGTTGTTGTTTGTTGGGATGATTGTTCCATCAATGTTAGGCTCAAGAAAACTGGCCAACCTCCTTTATGGTAACGTGCTTGAACGTCTTGGGAAACATGTAGCCAAGGCATACTAGGCTATTAAGGTAGTATTTAACGCATGAGCCACTGTTTACAACCCCTATGGTTGTGCCGTGCATGGCATAGGGCGAGATAAGAGCTCATAGAATTGGAGAGATATGTATGCCACTCCATGAGTTATTAGGAATACACCCTTCATCCACACAAGTAACACACATATCAATTAACCGGTAAAAGATAGTTAGGGAGTAATGAAATCTAAGTAAACACAATTTTCTCCATATTGTTTTCACAACCACAATAGTTTAGATATTTATTTTATTTTAATTTGCATAAGTAGTAAACTTGGGTTAGTTGACTAGCAACTAATTCCGCCCTTCCTCTAAAAACCGAGATTTTAATTGCTTTCAAAAAAATATAAAAATACAAAAAGAATCTTCCTTCCACCCTTAGACCTATTAGAGTAGCTTTTCTATCCTAACGAACACTATTCCCTGTGAGAGAACGATCAATCCCCCGTACTTACCACTATCCTATACTACATCGGTCAGGTACACTGCCTGGTGGGGTTGTAAGCCTCTTGAGATCCCTCGAGAGGTAAAACCTGTTGTAAGGTCACAAAACCACGCATCAAGTTTTTGGCGCCGCTGCCGGGGAATAGTTATTGTTTAGGTAGAATTTTTATTTCTTTAGGTCTACTCACTAGATTCCTTTCTAGTGAGATTTTTATTTTCTTTTTCTAGGATTTTCTTTAGTCTATCTTTTTCTTCGTGTTTTTGTTCGTAATCTTTACCATCCGCCATCATGGAAGGTGGTAACATCCTTGATCCCAACAACCTAATTCAACCAAACCACCCACCACAACCAAACCAACCTCCTAGACCCCGCACCTTAGGAGAGTATTCCCGACCTAGCCACCTTGGCTATCGAAACACCATTGAGCTCACTCAAGGAGCCAATGTCACTCCCTTGCGATCCGACACCATCCGGTTGGTGCAAAGCGGATGCGCATTCCATGGACTTCGTTCCGAAGATCCAAACCAACATCTCAAGGATTTCCTCAAAATCGTAGATTCCATAGACCTTGATGTTGCAACTCGAGAGACGACCCGATTGCGTCTCTTCCAATTCTCTCTACGGGACCAAGCTAGTCAATGGCTTGAGCGACTTCCCGCAGGATCCATCACCTCTTGGGACGATCTCACAACTCGTTTCCTTGCTCAATTTTTCCCACCGGGGAGAACTACCAAGCTAAGGAATGATATCTTGGCGTTCCAACAACGCCAAGGCGAAACCCTCTACGAGGCATGGACTCGATTCAAGGACTTACTCCAAAAAGTCCCTCATCATGGCATAGACCTTTGGCTCCAAGTCCAAATCTTCTATGACCACATCAATCTCCACACGAGGCAAACCATTGACCAAGCGGCCGGTGGCAAGCTACGTGATCTAAGTGCGGAACAATCATGGGATCTCCTAGAAGATCTTGCTCTATATGACAACGAAAGTTGGAATGATCCCCGTGATTTGAATAAAACGGTCAAGGCAATATCTTTGCCTTCGAATAATTCAAGCACTTCCGACCGTAGGATCATAGAACTTGAAGACCAAGTCAAGTTTCTCATGAAATCCTACGAAGCTCCTAAACCTTCAAGCCAAGTGAACAAAATCACTTCTTCGTGCGAATTATGTAGTGGTCCCCACGACACTCGTGATTGCATGGAACTCCCCGAACAAGCTTTTGCGGACTACGCATCCACGCGTACCGACGGAGCGGGAGATAAGTGGTACACTTTCAAACCCGAGCCAAACCCTTATGGAGATTCATACAACCCCTCATGGAAAAATCACCCCAACCTTAGGTGGAAGTCAAACCAAAACGCACCCCAAAACAATTCTTCCAACCCACCTAACCGGTTTCAACCCAACGGTAATTCCTCAAACCGTACCTTCAACAACAATCCTTCCAACAACTATGGTAGTACCAACAACTTTGAAGGATTGATGTCCAATTTTATGGCATCTCAAGAAGCTCGCATAGCTAAATTCACATCCGAATTCAATCAACAACAAGTAGAGATGACCAATAAAATTGACAACTTGTTGAAAGCCCTCAACAACCAAGTGCTATCACCCCCACAAAAGGACGCTAGAAACACCAATAGCGAACCACAAATCAAGGACCCCTCTTCATCCAAACATGTCCACTTCGTAAACGTTGTGACCATTAGACCAATTGATAGGAGTGAGAATGATAGTGAATCAAAGGATGAGAGTAAGGAATTAGAGGATGATAGGAAGGCTAAGGTTAGCGAAATAGAAGAAGTAGAGGAGGAGGATTACTTCAATAGGTTACCCACTAAGGAAGAGCGAGCATATCATAAGAATCTATTCGATGACTCCGAGACCCCATACATCCTAGGTAACCCAATTTTCAAGGTGGGCGATCCATCTAATCTCAACATACCATGCAACATCGGGCATTTGCATATTTGGAAAGCGTACATTGACCCTAGATCACCCATTAACATCATGACTAGAGCTCAATACAATTTGATAATGAAAAGTCAACTAGGGTATAGAGTGTTTCCCGATAAGGGATGGATTAGTAACTTCACGGGAAGAGTTAAAGGATTACCGGTTTATGTAGGAAACTTTACCTATGTCACCGACTTTGTGATTGTAGAAGATATCCGCCCAATAATCGATGCAAGTGTGACCCAAGTAGTCTTAGGCAAACCATTTATCGAGGTCTCTAGAATGACTCATGAACCTTCCTTAGGGATAGTCACATTTAAGGATGAGACCGATGAGGTGAACTACCAAATGCCGTATAAGATAGAGCAATACCAACACTTGTCAAACGTTGAGAAGGAGCTCAAACAAGCGGTCTACTATAGGAATGATGAGGATAGATGTAGGGGAGTAGACTATGTCATGAAAAGGATTTTCGGTTTCTATAAGGATTGTTTGAACTTAGGGCCCGAGTACAAAACCGGAAAAGAGGATGACTTAGGAACAAGACTCGTAAATAAAGAAAAACGCTTCTTGGGAGGCAACCCATGTTTTGTGTGCTTTTGTGTGTTTATTTGATTTTATTTGTTTCTGTATGTAAGTTATATTTCTTGTTATTGATTCATGCTTCAAACTAAATTGTGAAAATGCTTATTTTGTTTTTAACTTCGTCTTAACTACATATAAAGGTATTTTGCAAAAGTTAAGTGTAAGGGAAATCTAAATCGGTTTATATAGAACGAATGGACATGAATCATAACAACGAAATTAACCTACATATTAGTACTTGTTTGAGTCAAATGCTTGTATCGAGTCATAATGAATTTTTGCAGGAATTCCAGGAAGTAAGATCTAGTTTTTCCAGGATTTTTCCCGGAAGCTTAACATGAAAATTCTGTCAGAACTTTCTGAGGGCGTCAGGATTAACACCTGACGGCGTTAGGCTATAATTTTCTGCAATTTTTGAAAGTTTTGTATTTTTCCGGAAACCTAAAAAGTTTTGTCAATTCTTTAACTTATAATCTCCAGGAATTCTGCAAAATATTCATTCCACAAGCATTATATCTTATTATGTAGATTTTACCGCCGATTTTACGCGAGGTTGGCCTTTATCTTTTTCAGGTTAACAGGTTATTTTGTACAAGAAGACGTTTATTATTTTGGAAGGGAAGCTTCGAACGTTCGTCTATCTTGGAAGAAGATCTAACCATGTTACATCATTATCCACAACAAACGATTCAGGGGAGTATTTGATTTCATTCTTTCATCTTATTTACTTTTACGTCTTTTATTTGAACATTGGGGACAATGTTCGGTTTAAATGTAAGGGGGGTAAATGAAGCACCGTTGAGAATATACCTATGCTTGATGTTTTGCTTTGTTTAATAGTAAATTTGTAATAAAACCAAGAAAAATATTTGTTAGGGCAATTTTAGCGCCAATTTAAAAGTTTTTACAACATTTAGAAGTGAAACCTTGATCTTAATGAGCGTCTCATGGATAGGAAATTGTATGACTAGCACAAAACCGTACCACAAAAAAATTTTCCACCCCAAATATGTGAGGTTCGCCCCTAGAATTGGTAGGAAAAGCATCCATCTTTGATGCTATGATGTGAGTACCGGTAGTATTTAGATTCTAGAACTTGCGTTAGGACCATCTCAAATCCACAAGTGTGACTACATTCGTGTAGTTAAGATTTACTACATGATAAGAGACATTAGGATTAACCCATTGTTTTACACTCGTATATTTGTTATAATTACATTGACTTCATTGGTCAAGTAATTCTCCCACACCCTTTGCGTTGTACCCATTATTGGTACACGATACCCCTAGTACACCCTTCCGAGCCTATCCTTTCGTTTCGACCTTTGAGCATCTTACTCAAAGTGAGAATTTGTTTACACCCCACTAAATGTACACCCAAATCGTCTTAGCCTACCTTGTATGCACCCACCTTTGGTGCATTATTGTGAAAACATTTGTTAAACCCTTTGTTAATTATCCGGTCAATTACATGGTTGCTAAGTTAAGTCATATCCTTGTACATATTGTTTTGGGACGATTGGGACTCATGGGTAAAGTACTAGTGTAATGAAGTAATGGGGAAGAGCAACATTATTACCCCCATATGTACTAAATATTTAAAAAAGTACTCCAAGTTTTTCGATTATCTTAATTCGAGTCATTAGATTAGTGATTGTAAAGTTATGTAAAAATTCAAGTGTAAGGGGAATGCAAATCCCCTATGATGTATTATTTTGGATGGTAGGGCAAGAGTGTATGAAAAAAAAATCGAAAAATCAAGAAAAAT
>LBNU01013614.1:32282-69975 GCA_014162995.1 Artemisia annua
CGGGAGTGAGGATGTTGTTTTTGACCCCGGCATCTCCGTTTCTCTTCCCGGGTGTTCGTTTCATTTGCTCCCCCAAGAATAAGTAAATTCGGGGCGAGTCTAAGCTACACGACTCGATAATAAACAAGCGCTTCGTGGGAGGCACCCCATGCTTATCCATTTATGCTTTTTAGTTTCTAATAAGTAACGCAAGGAGGGCGACCTCTTCCAATCTTGTGTTTGCTTGGTTGTTTGTGTTTGTGCAGATTTCCCCAATTCATGATGACTCTCGTGCTCGTGGTTCGTCTCATCTCCACTCGAGTCCCATGTATTGATGCTTGCTTGGAAATCAATATATCCAAAATCTTTTCGACTAACGGTATCTTTGGCATACTTAATAAACGGCCATAGATTTATTGTTAGGATTACCTTTACCTTTTTAAACATTGAGGACAATGTTTATCTTTAGTCTGGGGGGGTGAATCTTCGATTTGATTGACCTAGCACTTTCACCATTGCCGTTTACTTACGCAACCCCGTTTTTCCTCAAAAAAACCAAAAAAAATTGAAAAATTTTGAAAAATTTCAAACAAAAATGAGAAAAATATAAAAATTATGCAAAAATAGAATAAAAGTTTTGACACCGTGTTTTGACTTTCCTACTAGGTAAGAGTGAGAATAAAAATTTTGACTTGATCCGGGCGTGTTGAGCCCTAGCTTGTTCCCTTAACCATTGATGATCACAAAAGCTTTTGCTAGTTTTGTACACAAGGAGCTACTCTTTTGTCGGCTCCCGTACTTGACTTTATATATGCATGGCTTGATTATCGGCTAAGTACCCGCGGATCTCATTATTTGAGATTTTCAAAATGCGGAGAATGTGAAATGATTGAGTTTCTTTAGAAGTTAGATGCTAAGCATAGAGTAGTTGGATCTCTTTAAAGCTCATCGAAGGTACTCATGTCTTTTTGTTCCCACAAAATTGTTTCACTCCATATCTGTGCAAAATAATTAAAGATGTTAGGTTTAGCCGATGAGTAGTTCTTTATCTTCTTAAGAGAATCTTTGCTTGAGAAATTGGGTACACATCATGGATACACGCCATTGTCTCGAGTTGTATTGTATTGTATTTCGTTGTATAAGCTTAGTACGCATGTGGTTTCGGAGCTACCCTAAAGCCCGTTATTCAGTATGAGCTAAGGTGCTTTAAGACTTCAGATTGAGATCGGACCTTGGATCCTACATTCTAACCCTAGCAGTTGGCGGTAGGTCTTGGATTGAAACCGTGAAGGTTCGGAGTTGAGAAGTTACTAAGGCAAGAAAAAGTATTAAAAAAAATCAAAAGAAAAATAAGGATGTATGTTGAAGATTTATGGATTATGAGTTCAAGTGTTAAGTCTAAAGTTGGTCGTGCATAAGTTACATGTGGATGATCCTAGATTGGACGCATGAGGTGCACGTCAACTTATGTCTATGTATTCCAAAGTCTTTGTATGTATCCAATATCCTTGATGTGGACCACATTTCTCGAGCAAACCTTCTTAAGAGAAGACCGATAACTACTTAGCGTATGAATTTGGTATCTTTATCGGACTAAAAACTATGAAACGAGATGCTTATGAAGAAATTCATTTCTCTCACAAAAATAAAATAATGAGATACAAAATTAGGAAAGTGGGAGCAAGAGGTACACGAGTAACTTCCATGGGTAGCGTTAGCATCTAATTTGTAATTAAACAATGATCCGTTTTTACGCTTAGTTTGGGAGCTTGTGAAAAATCAGGGACGATGAATTTTATCCAATCGATCACTTTTCTATGAATCGTGTTCTTGCTCTATGACCCTTAATCGTTATTGAAAGATAATGAAAGTCAAGCACACCGTCATAAGCTGAAGTAGTGTAATATATGATGCACATAGTCAAAAAATGGAAAACCGGGGCGTTTTAGGGAATAAATGATTTCGTATCTCTTTTGAACGTTTTGCTACTTTTCAAAGTTAGTAAAGAGAGGTGTGAAATTATTTATCTTTAAAGCGTGACGTGATTACATTGCGTGAGGACACGCAATACCTTAGTCTGGGGGATTTTGGTATGTGCTTATTCACATACCTTTTATTCACCATTTTCAGGCTCTATAAGACCAAAAACTAACGTTAAACGCCAAAGATATCGTGTTTTTGTGTTTGTGACTGTGCAGGAAAGGATATTACAAAAACAACATCAAAATCAACCAAAAAGCCTAGAACGAGCACGAGATGTGGAAAAGAGTCTAAAAGTGAAGCCGAAGATGTTATCTACTTAAGAAAAGCCCGTGACGACGAAATTATTCCTTAGAAGCTCAAGAAAATAAAAGAGACACTTAATCAATATTCAAAGATATCTACAAGAAAAACCGTCCAAGTTTGAGCAAGTGATCCTTTTAATTCTTTGAAGACTTTTAGAGAACACGTCAACACGAAGCCTCAAGTTACAAGAAGTTACATTTAGTATTTGAAACGTTTAGTAGTCTTGTAATGTAGTTTATGTGTTGTTTTCATGAGATGTAAAAGTCTAGGGGGCAAAATGTACACGAAGGCAAAATTGAACTCCCCCTAGCATGATAAATACCCCATGGGTGGCTTCATTTTGAAGCTAGTAGGTAGTAGGATTTAGTTTTAGTCTTAGTTTTATTAAGTTTTAGTTTTTGTAAGTTTTATTTTAATGCAATTTTATTTTACATGTCTTAAACCTTTTCTTTCTAGCTTATTGCTTCATCTTAATCATTCTTTTAAAATCTCTACATCTTTTGAGCTTATTCTTGTTATTGTCAATCTTTTATAAAAGCTTTTACAAATTTTCATCACCTTTGCATGCTTATTTTCTTTTTGGTTCGAATAAGATAAAAAAAATAATGGGTTAGGGCTTGTTTTTGTGTCGTTAGCTTTTATAAAGCTTATTTGATGTTTTAAACTTGTTCTTTACAAAGCTTCTTATAAGATTTAATTAGTTTAGGTTATTGTTTCACGTTACAAAAAGAGTTCCAGCATGTTTCTCTTGGTTTTTGCGAGTTTGGTGTTGAGTCATTAGGGTTTAGCGAGTAGAGTTGGTCTTCTGCGAGTATGGTTAAGTTCTTAGCGAGTATAGAATTTAGATAGCGAGTATGGGAAACAGTTTAGCGAGTATGTTGTTTGATTTAGCAAGTAAGGAGTAAGGAGAATAGCGAGTATGGTGTGTTCTTGAAGTTTAGCGAGTATGCACACATGTTTTGCGAGTATCATGTAAGAAATTGCGAGTATGAGATATTCTCAAATGGTCTTGCGAGTACGAAACATAGATTAGCGAGTATGGGACAGTTTGTATTTGCGAGTATGGTCTGGTTCATTTCTTTTCAAGTTTCATTTCTTTCTTTTGCCGAGTTAGGCACGAGTTCCCCTCATCATTTCATCGAGTGAGGTCTTTATTTCTCCAAACCTAAACGGAACTCTGCCGAATTTTCTAAAAATCTTTTAAGCATCGTTTTCTTATTTAATTTCTATGTCTTTGCATTTTTAGATTAAAACCTTTTTAGCTTCTAATGTTTTCAAGTCTTTTATTTTTCTTTCTTCGCTTAGCAAACTTTTATTTTTCGTTTATTAAATCATAAAAACCAAAAACAATTTATTTTCCAAGTTCAAGTTTAATTTCTTTATTGCTTTACTTTCTTCAAAATGAGTCTTGAGTAGTTTAATTCGTGTTTGCTTAGTGATTCGGGTTTGTGAGCTAAGTGTGAACGTTAAATGTTTGTGATTAATAATCATTAAGATTATTTAGACTTGTGATTTTATTATTCGAAGAACAAAAGCCTGAGAATGATTAAATCACTTGTCTAGAGTTATTATCTCTTCAAAAGATTAATTGACAACTAATCTCGAGAAAAGAAAATAATTCGTCACAAACCATTAGCTCACATTTAACAAACTTACTCACGTAGCTTTGCAAACATATTGTCTTTAAAATCATTTACCGTTTTTAATTACTTTTCGCACTTCAATTACCGCTTTCTTTAATTCACTTTATTACATGCAACTTTACTTGTTTATTTTCTTTGTGTCACTTTATTGCTTTCCTTTACTTTAACCACATTTTAATTGTCGTTGTAGTATAATCAAAACCAAAAATCATCTTTCAAACCTATTCACTTCACATATCTCTCGACTAAATCGACTAGATCAGTTCAACCCTCGTTGGTACTACGACTCGAGTTTATAAGCTTCACCGCTTGATTCTGCCACGATCATCATTGATCGAGGACAGAAGCGTCAAACAGCTCATTGTCAGTATACTCAAGGTCATGCTGAGCCCCGTCATCTCCCTTCGGACCAGTGAAAGGGGCGGAAGGATCTGGCCCCGACCCTCCGACCGCGGTCTCCTCAGCAGGCAAGGGGATCAACTGCGGAACTGTTAGGGAGAAGTCAAACTCTTTACCACATTTTTTGTTCTTTGCCTCCTTGTAAGTAGCAATGGCATGCGGGCGGCTGGTAAAGCGCTTGAGCAGGGAGTTAGGGAGAATGCGCTCCTCCGCGACTGGGGGACCAAATGCAACTTCAGCTGACCCCGGTAACCATTCTTCCTCCAAGACAAGTTGGGACATCAAGAATTCCAAGGGCGAATCTTTGCAGGCTTCTAAGGAATCCAACAGTGGGAGCGGAACGTTACCTAACCTGATCACGGCCTCAGTATACCTTTGCTTGGCCTCCGGATTGTAAGCTTCCACATCGGCAAGCACTCGTTTCTTGCGGCCATGCTCTATAACAACTTCCAACCCCTGTCGGAGTCCTTCCGTGATGGCAACTGAAATACAGTCCCCAAGCCGGGTCCGCAACTCATCACATTCCTTGAACTTCAGGAAGGCCTTACGGAAGCCGTGACCAAATCACCCATCTCTTCCCTTCCACAGCCATCAGCAACTGCGGGAACGGTTCCGTATCAAACTCACCATTAAGAGCCGTCAACCGATCATCCAGCTCTGCCAGCTGCTCCTTAAACCCAGCACGAATGGCCTCCTCCCTTTCCTCAAACATTTTATTCAAAAACTCTTCACCCTTCACTTGGCTTTCCAAGGTCCCGCAAACTATCTCCAGACCCGCGAACTTCTCAGCCAGCTTTTTGTTCGCAGCCTCCAACTCCTTATTCTTAACCTCTAAATCCGATAACCCCTCCAGCTTCTCAACCTTCCCGCCCAAAGCGGCATTCTCCGCCCATAGGTCCGCGATCTCCTTGTCCTTCGACTCCACAACTCCCTCCAGCTCAGACACCCGGCCACGAACCTCGGCTATCTGAGAAGACTCACCCTCAAACCCCTCAACTTTAGACCTGAGTGTGGAAATAATCTTGTCCTTCCTCTCCAACTTCCGAACCAACTTGGCGTTTGCCTCCAACTCATGCTCCAGCCTCAACCTAACCTCTGAACCAGTGCTAAACTGTTGGGAAGCCAGGAGGTTGTAGTGATCCAACAGCGTCCGCCTCCAATGTTTCTTAAGCACCGGACACATAACTCCGGAGTTGGGAAATTGTCCACAAGGCTCCGGCAAATCCGAAGGGTCATCCATCTTAAACTCATTGGTGCAGACCACTTCGGAACATAGATAGAGGAAGCCTGAGCCGTATCAACTGTCAAGGATTGGTAAAAATCGTCGAAATTAGCCTCGTCATCCCCATGACCGGGAGAACCCTCAACATGTGCCGGACAACCTTCCAGGTGAAGACTAGCAGAGTCCGGCGGCGCAGACCCAGCAGAAAGAGCATGGTAGACCCGGCCGAAACAGAGGCAGGATTCTCAAAAGTTTTATCCTCAGGGTCGGGGCGAGCTGGAGGCTGTAGAGTCAGAAATCACGGTCGTATTCTTCGTAATATTAGCGTCCGTGACCGGAACCCGTGCGTTCCTAACCCGTAGCTGGACTAATCCTCAACAAATCCGGGGACCACAAGCATGATCGGCCGTGGACGCTGCACCGGTACACGAAGAACCAGGCATATAAGCAAAAAAAAAAAAAAAAAAAAAAAAAAAAGTAGGACCACAATGAACGCGCACCTGAACCGCCCCCAGCCTCCTTTTTAGACAAGGGGATAATCCTCTTCTTCTTCTTGGGTAGTTTGGAGGGAGCGGCAATGCTGACCCTCTTCCCGGCGGCCGTATCAGTTTTGGCCGCGGCCAACTCCTGGGACACGGTATGTTGAGTCAGAGATATTAGATTCTCAGTAGGTTCAACCACCCGGTCAGCCGTACCAGCCAACAACGTAGCCTCACCCTCCCTCAGGGTTCTTTCTCCGGTCTTTACCTTGAACGGATCCGGCTGATTGATGAAAGCGAATAAGTCCATATCTAAAAAAAAGAAGAAGAAGAAGAAAGGATCAGAAAACAGCCATAAAAAGGAAAAACAAAGATGCCAAACCATCTAATAACCCACCCTGCTCGTCAGGCCACAAGAAGGTAGGGTAACTAGCATCGTCATCCCACATCCGACTTAACCCGATAACGTTCAGAAACACGTCGGGGTATTTTTTGAAGGGAGCCTTCTTCGTGGTGAGAAGTTCCAAAAGTCCGTGATCAATGTCCGCGTCAGAAGGAGGCGGATCACGATCCACAGAGATATTCTCGAACCACGGGGTAGACAAGGGAAAAATTGTCCGCTTCACAAAGAAGAAGTTATCCTTCCAGTGCTTCACCGAATCCAAAACCGCGGTATAACAAACAGGGACTACCGGCGATTTCGGACCTTTCCTCTTCTCTATGGTCAACCAACCGTTGTTTACCCCAATCCAATAGAATTTCCTAAACAAAGGCAGGGTAGGCACCCCACCATGAACACGGCATAAAATCTCAAAATGGCTAATCCTACACGCCGCTAATACGGACAGTTGGGATAGATGAATTTGGTAATACTCTAAGGCAGTAAGCAAGAAACGGGAAAGAGGGATCCTAAAATTCCCAGGCTCAAAGAACCTAGTGTAAAATCCTATCTTGCCCTCAGGAGCGTCTCTAATGGTGGCACGAGGGCCAGGAGCCTCAGGCAATAAGTGGCCGGGGATGTTATATTTCTTGCAAAACTCATCTACAGCACTCTGGTCAAGCTTAAAATGCACATGGTCTATATGATCGATAGCCATCCTAGACTAAGGAAGAATAAAAGAAGAAGGAGACTGCACGGGAAGGAAACCTAACCTGATAATCTAGGCCGGAAGAACACGAAGCAACTGGGGAAGAAAAGGCGGTGAAAGATGTCCTAGAGAGTGGTAAAATTTGCGAGTATGTGTAAAAAAGTGTAAAAGATGAAACTCTTCTAGTATTTATAGTAGTCAACACGCTCCCACAAGCTTCTAGATCAAAGGTACGAAAAAATGACACGTGGCCCACTACCTGATGGAACGGTTATAAACCATCCCAATCCAACGGTTACCACTATCGCAGAAGATAAACGGTTGTCCGTCAAGACGTCACGTCAGTCAGTAAATAAGTGGACAGGAATGTTTCGCAGGTACCGATAACCAGCTGTCACCAACTAACATAGTCTGCGGCAGATGACAAAGTCTAGAACACTCGTTTCACAAAAAGAATGAGTATACCAGACTGGGGAGACTTGATTACGTATAGTATCCCCGAACCCAAGAATGATGGACCGGGCCCGCTTAAACTTATATAACCCGAGTCAGAATAGGTGGTCCGGCCACACTCGACACAAAACAGCCCGGACTAGGGTAAAAGCCGGCCTTCAAAAGGCCGGTCCGCGTCAGAACATGTTGCCAAAAGAGTTCCGCGCCCAAAATCAATCCGAGCGCCGGGACCATGGACTAACCTAAAAAAGGACAAGGAACATTGTCAGCTACCATATAGCTGACCCAAAAAGGGAAAGGTGACAACCCCTCTCCGAAGGAAACGCCACTCACTACCTAGGGACACTAATAAGTGAACAAGAGGATTTGTCGCCTAAAAACGTCACTATCATAGTACGGAACTCGCAGATAGCGACAACAAATGTTATTGTATAAATAGAGAGCACTCGTCACTTTCAAGAGGTAACACACAACTCTCTCATTCCAAATACTTTATCTCTCTACAACAATACTTACTCTCACACCCGAGGTTGACCGTAGAAGTCCCTCTTCCGCGGTGAGGCTAACGGTGCTTTCTTTCTTAGCAGCTTATCATCAACCCTTCAAGTTCGAAATCTCACCTATCAAAAGCTAGCATAAACTAGATTTTGGGGGAAGTCCCGATTTTGCACTAACAGTAGTGGCTGTGGAGCGTGTGGCTTTTCTGAAGGATCTTCAAAAGTGTAACATGGAAAAGGTCATGGGTCTGATAAAGATGGTTACTGAAACACATCTTCAGGCACGTGAGACGATTTTATTTGTTACGAAGATGAGGGGTTTTAACTGGGTTAAGGTTTGGTGAATGAGGAGGTGGTTCGTGGTTTTTGGGCGTGGGTCTTTGAGTTTGTGTAGGTTACGTTTCTTGTTTCTATGTTGATGAATATGATGAGTATATTATAGTTTTTATTATGTTTATTGTGTTGAATTATGATGTTTTTTTTGTTGTTGAATTTGGTTACTTTTTGTGTTTCATCTTGTTCTTGATTGTGAATTTCTGGTACTTTGTGATTCGAAGAACTTTGAATAATATAGTAATGAGCTCTAAAATTATACCAATTAGCAATGTTTGACTTCTAAATTCAATTGGTTGTCAAAAAAATGAAGTATACTTGTTCTTGTCAATGTGTATCTAGCTTTTACCATAAAATTGATCCTGGATGCCTGTGTATTAAGAACAATTCATCCTGTGAAAGTGTGAAACCTCAAATCTTTACGATGGTCTATCTTTGACTTTTAAATGTCAAATGTTAGTTGTTAGCCTTGCTATTTTATAAAGATAACGTCACACAAGTGAAATGGACTAGATATGTAGCTAGTAGTAACTTCAGGGACTATTAGTGGTCATTAGGCAAACTTATTATGTAATGAGCCTATAAATACCCCTCATGACTCTCCATGAAGGGTGTGGGAAATTGTGTGTATCATTTATTGTCATTAATATAATCCCTTTTCTCCACCCTCTCTCTACTTTCTCTCACTAGAAACATGTATACTTTCACCATGTTTGATCAACCAAGACCTCCCGAACCACATAAATCTTAGATCTTTTCGATCCTACATTAGTCCAAATAACCACCGAAACAACTAATGCTTACAATCAACAACAGTTGCATCCAAATAACCTGCAATTGTGAAACCATTGAATGACCATTTATCAACAACAAATGCATCCAAATAACAACTAAGACAATTGATGCATACATACAAACACCTTGTCAAACCACTAATGCATACAAATTCCAAAAATTTCCTAACTTATAGACTTTCATTATCATGTGAATGTAATTGTTTAACCACAGTCACACTACTTAACTGTTACACATAGCACAAATATACATCTATATCTATACTATTATATAATGCATGGAAAACCAATCCTAACTCTAAGCCTAAATCCTAACCAAAAATTAAACTAACTAACCCTAAGGGCCCGTTTGGTGTTAGGTTTTTGAGCAAAAGGTTTGGGATAAAAGTAGATTTTATATGTTTGGTTAGAAAACCTGTTATTAAAATTTGCCTTCATACCATTGTCAGTAGGTTTACAGAAAACCTTAGGTGAAGTGTTGGTTTTCTCTCTCCTCCATGGTTCTTTTTTTTATTCTCTTGTTGTCTTTTTTTTTTGTCGTCTAGTTTTTTTTTCACATATCTATCTATCACTTGTGGGCCATAACTAACTTATATAATAATTATTTATTTTGTTAAAAATATATTTTATTTATTTTTTATTTTTTCTCTCTCCTACATAAAATCCAAATCGAAATCCTAAACCAAATTTAAATCCAAATCCAAAACCCATCTACAAACCAAACGGGCCCTAACTCCAAGTCTAACTCCTAACCAAAAATTAAGATAAGGAGCTCCAATCATATGGTGACATGTGTCAATTCTCAACTAACAATTCACATTTATTTTCAAATTGAAAGATCTTTTTATCTATTTAATTTTTTTATAATCTAATTTCACCATATTTCCTAAAATTTTGTGCTCTTTAATTCAACATCCATTTTGATATATTTTTATAAGTTTTTAGTTTTTAGAGTTTTAATAGATTTATTTTATTTTGATTCAAATTTTTACTACTTTAACTTTTATTTCAATCAATATAATCTTTATTTGTCAAAATCATATACTTTGGGGGAAGTGTTTGACATGTAAGAGATTGCGAGGGTCTTTCTATATGCGGAAATAATGATGTCGCGGGAAAGCTACGGGAAACCCAAGCAAACACATACAATTAATTCATATACATTCGGAGTGTTGCAAAACGAATTCACTAAGCGGGTATGAGATTGCGGGGAGAGTTGGGCTAGCAATTCATTTACAATTTTTATAATATAACTATATTTATCGCCGCCGCAATGCGCGGGTATCCGACTAGTACAAGTTGATTGTCTTAAACATCGAGTACCAAACAAGAGAGAAGTGTTTTTTGAAGTGAAACATAAAACCAATCATACCATTGGCTTTTTACGAGCCCTTATTTGCCTTCTCATCCTTGACCATCATCTTCAATTGCCTTCTCAACCACCTAATCTTGGTTCAGTCTAATCCTCTTCATTAATCTGCCACTAGGAACATCCCAACCAATTATTTCGGCCACCTCTTCAACGACTTCTTGATCAACAATTGGATTAGCCACAGGTTCTTCTTGATCATTAGCCCCTTTCCACCACCTCTTCGGCAACCTCTTGATAAACAATTGTTGAGATTTGTTATCTAATAACCTATTATACCATATAATATGTTGGAAAATTTAGTGCCCTTGAGGGATTAATTCACACCTGGTAATGGGTTTGGAGGTACGGAGTGTACACCCATTTGGTCACTGAATCCCCTGACTCAATAGTGGTTATGTTGAGAATCTGCTGCTAGTGTGAATCTGATTCTGCTGCTAGTGTAAATCTGATTCTTCTGCTTGTGTGATTCTGCTGCTAGTGGATTCTGCTGATAGTGTAGAGATTCTGCTGCTAGAATCTCTGTTGCTCGTTTTAACCACTGATTCCTACTATTATGGAAAGTATAATGATATATTTAATGGGCCATTAATTACAAATATTTCCATGGGCTAGGGTTTGAGTATTCTCTATTATAAATAGAGGTCATAACATTCTGCATGGATACACGAAAACACACAAACCCTAAACACTTGAATACGCTTCTGTTCTTGATTTGTGCCTAAAACAAGAACATCACTTGGTTTTATCCCATAGAGATATTCGTGTAACCCAGGCATAGGGTCGAATAGTTTCTGTTGGAAAGTGATTACACGATTTCAAGTGAATATCCGGTACTCATTGATTATCTTAACCATGTTCTGGGAACACTTGTAAACCCTAAATAACCAACAATCAATAGAAACTATTTAGTGATAATGAATGGCTGCTGCTATGAGACTAATGGCTGCTAACTTTTCCAAGTTGGAAAAGTTTGAAGGTGTTGATTTCAGAAGATGGCAAAAGAAGATGCACTTCTTGTTGTCAGGTATGAATGTGGTGTATGTTCTGACTACTGCTATTCTTGAAGATTATGGAGATGATGCTACTATGGAACAGATGAGGGCAAGAAGCAAATGGGAGAATGATGATTATGTCTGCAGAGGTTTAATCCTCAATGGTATGTATGATTCTTTATTTGATATTTATCAGAATGTTGAATCTTCTCAAGAACTATGGGATTCCTTGGAAGCCAAGTATATGGCTGAGGATGCATCAAGTAAGAAGTTCCTTGTAAGTAATTTTAACAATTACAAAATGGTCGATTCTAGACCTGTCATGGAACAATACAATGAACTTCTTAGTATACTTGGTCGATTCACACAACACAAGATGAACATGGATGAGGCTATTTCAGTCTCTTGTATCATCGATAAACTACCTCCTTCTTGGAAAGATTTCAAGCATATGCTTAAGCATAAGAAGGAGGAGTTAACTCTTGTTGAGTTGGGCAGTCACTTGCGCATTGAGGAATCACTCAAAGCACAAGACATTGACAAGCCAAAGAGTAGCAATGCTACTGGTCCATCAGTTGTCAATATGGTGGAGCATAACAACTCCTCCAGGAACAATGACAACAAGGGCAAGCGTAAGCATCATGATAACACCAAAGATGATCTTAACAAGAAACCAAAAGTGACTTGTTGGAAGTGTGGGAAACCTGGACACTTCAGGAAAGATTGCAAGGGTGGTAAAGTTGGAAACAAATCCAATGGATCAGGCACAAGTGGAGGGAATGGCAACACCAATTCTCTGAAAGGTCAGAATATGTTTAATAAGTCTTTTGAGATTTATTATGTTACATATATATCTGAAATTTACTTTGTGCAGGATGATGATGTTGCTTGGTGGGTTGACTCTGGAGCTACAATTCATGTGTGTAAAGATAGAAGCTGGTTCAAGACTTATGAGTCAATGAATGATGGTTCTATTCTTCATATGGGAAACGAGTCAACTGCCCTGGTGCATGGAAAAGGATGTGTGGATTTGAAGTTTAGTTCTGGAAAGATTGTTTCTTTGTTTAATGTTTTACATGTTCCTGATATTAGAAAGAATTTGGTTTCTAGTAGTGTTTTGAATAATTGTGGTTATAAACAAGTAATTGAATCTGATAAGTATGTTTTGTCTAAACATGGTGTGTTTATTGGTTTTGGCTATTTGTGTAATCAAATGTTCAGGCTTAATATTGTGCATGATAATGTTAATTCTGCTTTTATGTCAACCACTAAATTGAATGATTCAAACTTATGGCATGCTAGACTTGGCCATGTACACTTTAAAAGGATGCAAGATATGTCTAAGGATGGGTTAATTCCAGCATTTGACATGGACACTGAAAAGTGTAAAACTTGTATGATGAATAAAATAACTAAGAATCCTTTTCAAAGTGTAAAACAAGAAACTAAAATGTTGGAACTGATTCATAGTGACTTATGTGATTTGCATGCTACTCCCTCTTTGGGGAATAAGAAATACTTTGTAACTTTTATTGATGATGCTTCTAGGTTTTGTTATGTTTATTTGTTACATACTAAGGATGAAGCATTAGATAAATTTAAAGTATTTAAAACTGAAGTTGAATTGCAACAAGGGTCTCTTATCAAAAGATTCAGGACTGATAGGGGAGGTGAGTACATGGATACTCTGTATTTTCAGTCTGTTGGTATAATCCATGAAACGACTGCTCCCTATACTCCTCAGCAAATGGTATTTCTGAAAGGAAAAACAGAGTGCTGAAGGAGATGGTTAATTCCATGTTGTCCTATTCAGGGCTGAGTCAAGGGTTCTGGGGTGAAGCTATGTTAACACTTGCTATTTATTAAATAGGGTTCCTAATAAAAGGAACAAGATAACCCCTTATGAACTCTGGACTAAAAGAAAACCCAACCTGAACTTTCCCAGGGTTTGCAGTTGTAGGGCTGTTGTAAGACTCCTTGATCCAAAGCAGAAAACTTTGGGTGAAAGAGGCTTTGAATGCATCTTTGTTGGATATGCTGAGCATTCCAAGGCATATAGGTTTTATGTTATTGAACCTAATGAGTCTGTTTCGATTAACTCAATAATTGAATCAAGGGATGCACTCTTTGATGAGAATAGATTCTCATCAGTCCCTAGACCAAGTCAAAGAATTCCAAATGGAACCAATGACATTGGTGTTTCAGAGGTATCTAATGAGGTCCTTGATGAGGTTGTGGAACAACAGCCTGAACCTGAGCTCAGAAGAAGCAAAAGGGTTAGGACTCCAAAGTCATTTGGACCTGAGTTTCAATTATAATTAATTGAAAGTACAAGGAGTGAGGTCTCTGACCAATACTCCTATTTCTTCATTGTTGAAGATGATCCTTAAACATTTGAAGAAGCAATGAAGTCCCAGGATGTTGCTTTCTGGAAAGAAGCAATAAATGATGAGATGGATTCCATCATGGGCAACAACACTTATGTGTTGACTGATCTACCACCTGGTTGCAAACCTCTAGGTTGCAAATGGATTTTCAAAAGGAAAATGAAGGTAGATGGAACTGTTGAAAAGTTCAAGGCAAGACTAGTTATTCAGGGCTTTAAACAAAAGTCAGGAATAGACTATTTTGATACTTATGCCCCCGTGGCTCGTATTAGTACCATAAGATTGCTGATTGCTTTGGCATCAATTCACAATTTGGTTATTCATTAGATAGATGTGAAGACAGATTTCTTGAATGGTGATTTAGATGAGGATGTTTACATGAACCAACCTCAGGGCTTCATCATGTCTGGCAATGAGAACAAGGTGTTTAAACTGATTAAGTTTTATGGACTAAAATAGGCACCTAAACAATGGCATCAAAAATTTGATGAAGTGGTTTTGTCTAGTGGTTATTTACTTAACCAGGCTGGCAAATGTGTATGTAGCAAATTTGATGAATCTGGTAAAGGAGTCATCATTTGTCTATATGTTGATGACTTTGGCACTGACCAAAATCAAGTTGACCTTACAAAGGCATTTTTGTCATCAAAGTTCTCCATGAAGGATATGGGGGAGGCTGATGTTATCCTTGGTATTAGGATTAAACTTGAAAGTAACAAAATTTCTATCTCTCAGTCTCATTACATTGAGAAGGTGTTGAGGAAATTTAATTACTTTGATTGTACTCCAGTAAGTACTCCCATGGATTCAAGTGAGAAGCTGATGCCTAATACTGGCAAAGCTGTATCTCAACTTGAGTATTCTAGGGTAATTAGCTGCTTGATGTATGCCATGACTTGTACAAGACCTGATATTGCTTTTGTACTGGGTAAACTGAGCAGGTATACTAGCAATCCTAGTGCTCATCACTGGCAAGCAATTCAGAGGGTCTTTAAGTATTTGAAGAGAACTATGGATTATAGTCTCTCATATACTAGTTATCCTTCAGTGTTGGAAGGATACACTGATGCAAGTTGGATCAGTACAACTGAAGACAATTCGTCTACCAGTGGTTGGGTATTCCTACTAGGTGGAGGTGCAATTTCTTGGGCATCCAAGAGACAAACTTGCATTACCAGTTCAACCATGGAATCTGAATTTGTAGCTTTAGCAGCTGCTGGTAAAGAAGCTGAATGGTTGAGAAACTTGCTTTTTGAGATTCCATTGTGGCCAAAACCTATAGCACCTATTTCTATCCGTTGTGATAGTGCTGCTACATTGGCTAAGGCTTATAGACAGATGTACAATGGGAAGTCTAGACACTTAGGTGTCAGGCATAGCATGATTCGTAAGCTTATCATGAATGGGGTGGTATCTATAGAGTTTGTTTGATCTCAACAAAACTTAGCTGATCACTTGACGAAGGGCTTAGCTAGAGACTTGGTTTTAAAGTCTGCTAAAGGGATGGGTTTGAAGTCCAACTTAGTCACTGAATGCTAAGACACCCAACTCCCTCTTGAGGAAACTTGGGAGCTGAGTTCAATGTGGAAAGCTGAACATTTTTGGACTGGAGCACATGTTTTATTGTCATCCCAAGGTTGTGTTCAGAACCTGCTGGAAAAGGAGGATGAAGTCTTTACTTCTCAATGGTTAATTTCTTTGAAAGAGTGCTAAGCAGGAGCATGAATAAAGAGTAACCACCTATGTAAATGTTGAAGTTTTGCCGCTTCAGGAAGCATTAGATTTTTAGCTTTTACAACATTTATGAATTGGATATGGATACATGGATTGTATAGTGTCAGGAGTATTTTAGTGTTTGAAAATGTATGTGTATTTATCTTCAGGTATTCAAATGAGTTGAAGGGTTCAATTCTTAGAACACCCTGATTCTCGAATATTTGAACGTATAGTGTACAAAGATGAGAATTCAATCTTCGAAGATATTTTCATTTATGCATGTGTTTTGTTTTGTGTTTAATTTTTCATGCAAAGGAAGTGAACTAAATTTGGGGAGGATTGTTGGAAAATTTAGTGCACTTGAGGGATTAATTCAAACCTGGTAATGGGTTTGGAGGTACGGAGTGTACACAAATTTTGGTCACTGAATCCCCTGACTCAATAGTGGTTATATGGAGAATCTGCTGCTAGTGTGAATCTGATTATGCTGCTAGTGTAAATCTGATTCTACTGCTGGTGTGATTCTGCTGCTAGTGGATTCTGCTGATAGTGTAGAGACTCTGTTGCTAGAATCTCTGCTGCTCGTTTTAACCACTGATACCTACTATTATGGAAAATATTATGATATATTTAATGAGCCGTTAATTATACTGATGCGTGAGATTGCACCATCGCAAAAAGGTTTTACTTCTCAAGGGATCTTGAGAAGCTTGCAATCCCACCAGGCAGTGTACCTGACCGATGTAGTATAGTGTAGTGGCAAGTACCGGGGGATTGATCGTTCTCTAGGGGAATAGTGTCATTAGGATTGAAAGACTACTCTAATAGGTCTAAGGGTGAGGGAAGATTCTTTTTGTATTTTTTATGTTTTTTAGAAAGCAAGTAAAAATCTCGGGTTTGAAGGAGTGGGCGGAATTAGTTGCTAGTCAACTAACCCAAATAACTACAATTGCAAATAAAATAAAATAACAAGAAAATAAATATTTGTGAAAACTTATATGGAGAGAAGTGTGTTTACTTAGATTTCCTTACTCCCTAACTATCTTTTACCGATTGATTAGTGTGTATTAATTGCGTGGATGACGGATTGTATTCCTTAATACCGGTCGTGGGGTGTGTACGGACTTCCCCAACTCTATAAGCTACTACTTCACTCCTATGTCGAGCCGGCTAAGAAGCTCCTAACATGGGATCACTAGAATTCGCTCATCCATTAAATACAATCAAATAACCTTAGTACACCTTGGTTCATGTTTCTTAAGACGTTTAAGCATGTTACCAATTGGAAGTCTGCCAGTTTTCTTAAGCCTAACATTGATAAACATTCATCCAATACAATTAATAGCACATCATTCAATCAATAATCAATAGTTAGGTTTCATTAGATCTAAGCAAACACAAAGAAAACCTAGCCTATCATGTTAAACAAAAGACAAGAACAAGATAGAATCAAACAACACATAGACATATTGAATGATTAATTGATTACTTATCTTCAATGTAACATGGAAGATCTCAAGGTGAAAAACCTTGAAAAAGTTGCTAAAATTCGTCTAGGGTTTCTCCATAAAAAGATCCACACTAATGACTAAAAATTATGAGAATATATATAGGAAAACAGACTTGACGGCGTCACGTTATAGCCTTGACGTTGTCACCTCGCCGTGATTAGGGTTTCTTGATGGCCTTCTTGACGCCGTCCCCCTTTAATCTCCCAAAATCCATTCTGGCTCGTCAAGGATTGACGTTGTCACCCCCATGCTTGACGCCGTCAAGGGTACTATTCCAGTAGAATTTGGCACTTTGTCTAATTCTTCACTTTTATGCTCCAAAAACGTCCAAAATGCTCCCTTTTCCAGAATTTCTCTCCAAAGTACCTAAAATGCCAAAAGGAACGATTTAGGGCGATATTTGATCAAATAAATACGGTTTAGGGCTTAAATGACCCCCGAAAAGCGGTACACTTTTCGCCTTATTAAATACCCTTACACTTTAGATTTACTTGTCCTCAAGCAAATGCGCTTTTATTCTAATCAAAATACAAGTTAGGAGTCATTTAACACTAATATAAAAGTAATTACAACAAATAATCATTCCACTTCAATCATAATAAGCACGGAGATTACACACTAGCACCTCACAAGTTGTGTTTAGATACTCACATCTCTCAGGTGTTATAGAATTATGTCTCATAAATGAAAATGAATAATATCTCTCACTACTTGTCATAGCAAATAGATTACCATAGGCTTGGGAAAGGNTTTAGGGCTTAAATGACCCCCGAAAAGCGGTACACTTTTCGCCTTATTAAATACCCTTACACTTTAGATTTACTTGTCCTCAAGCAAATGCGCTTTTATTCTAATCAAAATACAAGTTAGGAGTCATTTAACACTAATATAAAAGTAATTACAACAAATAATCATTCCACTTCAATCATAATAAGCACGGAGATTACACACTAGCACCTCACAAGTTGTGTTTAGATACTCACATCTCTCAGGTGTTATAGAATTATGTCTCATAAATGAAAATGAATAATATCTCTCACTACTTGTCATAGCAAATAGATTACCATAGGCTTGGGAAAGGATCGAAAACCTTCTCCACAAGGCGTAAGCACCTAAGATAAACTATCAAAGAGGACTTTACAAAAAGGGTTGTAATGAGGTGTAGGGATATGATAAACACGGTTTTGTTGGATAAGGGATATTTTACTGGTGGCGAGTTAAAGATCTTGATTAATCACACGTACAATATGGCGTTGCTAAGCCAAGACTAGACTCGGCTTACGCTAATTCAAAAACTAATAAAACATAAAATAAACATAAAAAGAAACGGGATGATAGTCCGTATGTTTTTTTCTACTTTTCTTTTTCTCATTTTTTTGTATTTTTCTTGATTTTTCGATTTTTTTCTTTTTTTTTTCTTTTTTTTTTGCATACATTCTTGCCCTACCATTCAATATAATACATCATAGGGGCGTCGGTTCTCCCCTTACACTTGAACTTTTACATACTTTACAAATAACTATTCTAATGACTCGAATTAAGATAATCGAAACACTTGGAGTACTTTTAAAATATTTAGCACATATGGGGGTAATAATGTTGTTCTTCCCCATTACTCCATTACACTAGTACTTTACCCATGAGTCCCAATCGTCCCAAAACAATATGTACAAGGATATGACTCGACTTAGCAACCATGTAATCAATTAGATAATTAACTAAGGGTTTAAACAAATGTTGTCACAATAATGCACTAAAGGTGAGTGCATACAAGGTAGGCTAAGGCGATTTGGGTGTACATTTAAGTGGTGTGTTACAAATTCTTCCTTTAAGTAAAATGCTTAAAGTTAGAAACGAAAAGATAGGCTCGGAGGGGTGTACTAGGGGTATCGTATACCAAAAATGGGTACAACGCAAGGGTGTGGGAGAATTACTTGACCAATGAAGTCAAAGTAATTATAACAAAAACACAGGTGTAAAACAATGGGTTAATCGTAATGCCTCTTATCATGTAGTAAATCTAACTACACGAATGTAGTCTCACTTGTAGATTCTGGATGGTCCTATCACAAGTTCTAGAATCTAAGTGCTACCGGTACATACATCATAGCATAAATGTTTTTCCTACCAATTCTAGGGGCTAACCTCACATATTTGGGGTGGAAAAATTTTTTAGTGGCACGGTTTTGTGCTAGTCATATAACTCCTATCCATGAGACGCTCATTAAGACCAAAGTTTCACTCCTAAATGTTGTAAAAAATTTTAAATTTGGCACTAAAATTACCCTAACAGGTATTTCTCTCAGTTTTATTACACATCTACCATTAAACAAACAAAAATCAAGCGTAATTGCATTCTCTAAGGTATCGTAATTTACCCCCCCTTACACTTAAGATGAACATTGTCCCCAATGTTCGAATAATAAGATGTAAAAGTAAATAAGGTAAAGAATGGAATCAAATACTCCCCTGATTCGCTCGGTGGATAAAGTGGTAACATGGTTCGATCTTCTTCCAAGAAAATGAACACTCAAAGCTTCCCTTCCGAAATATAAATCATCTTCTTGTCCAAAATAACCTGTTAAACCTGAGAAAACAAACACGAAAACCTGCATAACATCGGCGGGATAAATCTGTATAGGGATATAATGCTTGTGGAATGAATATTTTACAGATTCCTGGAGTTTATAAGTTAGAGATTTTATAAAGCATTTTATGATTCCGGAAGAAAAACATTCAAAATTCTAGAAAACTGAACCTGACACCGTCAGCCTGGAGCTTGACGCCGTCAGAAATGATCTGACAGATTTTTCATGTTAAGTTTCCGGAAAATTTCTGGAAAAACTCAATTCTTAATTCCTGGAAATCCTGTAAAATATCATTATGACTCGATACAAGCATTTGACTCAAACAATTACTAATATGTATGTCAATTTAATATTGTTATGATTCATGTTCATTTGTTCTTATAAACCGATTTGGATTTCCCTTACACTTATCTTTTGCAAAATACCTTTATATGTAGTTAAGACGAAGTTAAAAACAAAATAAAGCATTTTCACAATTTAGTTTGAAGCATGAATCAATATCAATAAAAATAAAACATACATTCGGAAGCAAATAAAATCAAACAAACAAACAAATAAATAAACACACAAAGCTTGGGTTGCCTCCCAAGAAGCGCTTTTCTTTATTAACGAGTCTTGTAGCTAGACTTAAAGTCATGGGCTCTATTACGTGACTTCATCTCGCATTATGATGTATCCCTGATAGATATAATCCTTGTTATCAGGATGATGATATCTCAATCGTTCAACACTCACAGTCACTTCACATCCTCCTTTGCTGATCAAGCTTACTACCCCATCTTGATATAGGCTTTTAATTGTGAATGGTCCGTACCACCAGGGGCTTGGTTCATCAGAAGGTGCTTTTGTTTCTGAATGTCTTAGGAGCACCAATTCCCCTTTCCAAACTTTACGGGGTTATTGGCCTGCTCATCAACCCCCACAAAATTCTCCTTTGCATCCTTACCTTCTCCTATCTCATTCTCCTTGTAATTCTTAATCCTTGCCTCCCATGCAAGGATCTTCTCTCGAACATTACCACGGAGTATACTGGGGTCCGCTTCCATCTTCTTTCGTAGATTAGCTTCTCTTATATATTGTGGGATCGTTGGGAAGCTTATTGTTTTCTTCCCCTTTTTAATTTGGATAGTATTACTTTCGTAATTGATTTGTGCCCTAGTAGTAGCGAGAAATGGTGCCCCAAGAATTATTGGCATATTCGTATCATCTATTTCAATGATCATGAAGTCGACCGGATACATGAATCCAGCAACGTTAACTAACACATCTTCTGCAATTCCTAACGGGTACTCATAAGAATGTTTTGCAAAGGAAAGTTTAGTACGGGTGATGGATGGCAGTTCATTGGTTAGCTGAACATAAACGGATAACGGCATCAAGTTTACGTCGGAACCTTGGTCAGCTACCGCATCCAGATACTTGAGTTTTCCAATGCTGCATGGTATTTCGAAGACCCCATAGAATTCTTGCTTTGTGACTAGTTTATGTTTCATGAGGCTCTCATACAATTGTCCTCCGGGTAGTGTGTCANGGGTACTCATAAGAATGTTTTGCAAAGGAAAGTTTAGTACGGGTGATGGATGGCAGTTCATTGGTTAGCTGAACATAAACGGATAACGGCATCAAGTTTACGTCGGAACCTTGGTCAGCTACCGCATCCAGATACTTGAGTTTTCCAATGCTGCATGGTATTTCGAAGACCCCATAGAATTCTTGCTTTGTGACTAGTTTATGTTTCATGAGGCTCTCATACAATTGTCCTCCGGGTAGTGTGTCAGATTCATCATCCGGTTTCGTCTTCTTCGACTCCTTATTGGGTAGATGAGTATGTCGATAATTTCTTACCCAATTGTTTATGGTCTCCTTGTTTATTTCGTGCTTCAGGTAATGCCTCACTTGTTGTGATTTTGGCGGTTCGACCATTTGGCGCTCATTAGAGGGTGCCTCTTTTTCGTTGTCTGAACCGCATTTGCAGGCATTATGTTTTCATCATTGAGTGGGACGAGGTCAATTTTGTTAACTTCCATACTTATCAATCTCCCTCTTTCCTCATTTTCGCCCCTATGGACAACAGAGATGGCATTGACAAATTTGGTGTTAGGAGCATCGTTGTCTTTTCGCACCAACACTTTTTCAGGAGCTTTTGTTTTTGTGTATTCTTTCAATAGGTCCATCATCTCCGCCATCTTTTCCTCCATCTCCTCCTTTTGTCTGTAAATGGCTTCCTCAAATTTTGCCGATCGTTCGGAGTGTTTTGACATATATTCTTTCATTCGAGCTTCGAATGTTGGACTAAGTTCCTGAGGAGGTGAATTGGGTTGAGCATGCTTATGGAAGGATTTGGTATTTTCCCTAAGAGGTGATTCGGACAATGGTATTTGCTTAATGCTTGAGACCGAGTTAACTGTTGCTCTTTGTGGACTTAAGGGTCTTTTTTGTTTCTCCATAAGATATTCAACCCTTCTCTCAAGTTCACTAATACCTTCTTCGGTGACTTGATGGGCTTTTTCTGGTGATGAATGGGCGTTCACTGCCGAGTCTATATCATGGGAAATTTTCCATAATTCATCATCATCGGATGCAAGCTCATCAATGATCTCCCATGACTCCTCGGCGTTCCTATCACGCAATCTTCCCCAAAACTCACACCATTGCTTCTCTCAATCTCAAAATCCTAGCGAACCAAAGAATTTGGAATTTGAAGCCAGAGAGTTTATGGCATGATGGGGGACTTTTGAAGTAGGTCCTTGAGTCGAATCCATAAACCCCGTAAGAGGGTTTCGCCTCGACGTTGTTCAAACATCAAGATATTCCTTCCTTAGCTTGGTAGTCTTCCCGGTGGGAAAAAAACTGGAGCTAGGAAGCGAGAGCTGAGATTATCCCCCAAGAGGTGATGGATCCTGGCGGGTAGACGCTCTAGCCACTGACTAGCATGGTCTCGCATGAGAAATGAAAAGAGACGTATCGGGTAGTCCTCTCGAGTGTTTCAACATTAAGGTCTATGGAATCTACGATCTTAAGGAAGTCCTTGAGAGCGTGTGATTTGGATCTTCGGGAACGAAGTCCATGGAATGCACATCCGCTTTGCACCAACCAGATTGGTGTCGGATCGCAAGGGAGACACATTGGCTCCTTGGTTGAGCTCAATGGTGTTTCGATAGCCTTGGTGGCTAGGTCGGGAATACTCTCTTAAGGCACGGGCTCTAGGAGGTTGGTTTGGTTGTGGTGGGTTGTTGGGATCAAGGATGTTACCACCTTCCATGTTGGCGGATGGTAATGGTTACGAACAAAGACACGAAGAAAATAGATAGACTAAAGAAAGACCTAGAAAAATAAAATAAAAATCTCACTAGAAAGGAATCTAGCGAGTAGACCTAATAAAATAAAAATTCAACCTAAACAATAACTATTCCCCGGCAGCGGCGCCAAAAACTTTGATGCGTGAGATTGCACCCTCGCAAAAAGGTTTTACTTCTCAAGGGATCTTGAGAAGCTTGCAATCCCCACCAGGCAGTGTACCTGACCTATGTAGTATAGTGTAGTGGCAAGTACTGGGGGATTGATCGTTCTCTAGGGGAATAGTGTCGTTAGGATTGAAAGACTACTCTAATAGGTCTAAGGGTGAGGGAAGATTCTTTTTGTATTTTTTATGTTTTTTAGAAAGCAAGTAAAAATCTCGGGTTTGAAGGAGTGGGCGGAATTAGTTGCTAGTCAACGAACCCAAATAACTACAATTGCAAATAAAATAAAATAACAAGAAAATAAATGTTTGTGAAAACTTATATGGAGAGAAGTGTGTTTACTTAGATTTCCTTACTCCCTAACTATCTTTTACCGATTGATTAGTGTGTATTAATTGCGTGGATGACGGATTGTATTCCTTAATACCGGTCGTGGGGGTGTGTACGGACTTCCCCAACTCTATAAGCTCCTACTTCACTCCTATGTCGAGCCGGCTAAGAAGCTCCTAACATGGGATCACTAGAATTCGCTCTTGCATTAAATACAATCAAATAACCTTAGTACACCGTGGTTCATGTTTCTTAAGACATTCAAGCATGTTACCAATTGGAAGTCTGCCAGTTTTCTTAAGCCTAACATTGATAAACATTCATCCAATACAATTAATAGCACATCATTCAATCAATAATCAATAGTTAGGTTTCATTAGATCTAAGCAAACACAAAGAAAACCTAGCCTAGCATGTTAAACAAAAGACAAGAACAAGATAGAATCAAACAACACATAGACATATTGAATGATTAATTGATTACTTATCTTCAATGTAACATGGAAGATCTCAAGGTGAAAAACCTTGAAAAAGCTGCTAAAATTTGTCTAGGGTTTCTCCATAAAAAGTTCCACACTAATGACTAAAAATTATGAGAATATATATAGGAAAACAGACTTGACGGCGTCACGTTATAGCCTTGACGCCGTCACCTCACCGTGATTAGGGTTTCTTGATGGCCTTCTTGACGACGTCCCCCTTTAATCTCCCAAAATCCATTCTGGCTCGTCAAGGATTGACGCCGTCACCCCCATGCTTGACGCCGTTAAGGTTAATATTCCAGCAGAATTTGGCACTTTGCCGAATTCTTCACTTTTATGCTCCAAAAACGTCCAAAATGCTCCCTTTTCCAGAATTTCTCTCCAAGTACCTAAAATGCCAAAAGGAACGATTTAGGGCGATATTTGATCAAATAAATACGATTTAGGGCTTAAATGACCCCCGAAAAGCAGTACACTTTTCGCCTTATCATATACATATTTCCATGGGCTAGGGTTTGAGTATTCTCTATTATAAATAGAGGTCATAACATTCTGCATGGATACACGAAAACACACAAACCCTAAACACTTGAATACGCTTTTGTTCTTGATTTGTGCCTAAAACAAGAACATCACTTGGTCTTATCCCATAGAGATATTCGAGTAACCCAGGCATAGGGTCGAATAGTTTCTATTGGAAAGTGATTACATGATTTCAAGTGAATATCCGGTACTCATTGATTATCTTAACCCTGTTCTGGAAACACTTGTAAACCCTAAATAACCAACATAATATACACGAGTACGCAATGAAATATAGATCACGTATAGTACATATAATTAACATAAAGTTAAATAGGATTGAAAACTTGTTGATAGTTATGATAGCTAGTAACATTAAAATAACTTATAGTAGATACCATTTCAGCTCACCAGGTGTTTGTCGAAATTCCTGAGTGAATATAGTTTGATTTCATCTCTGCTGTTCCATTACATTTTTGAATTGCTTATAGATAAGTAATAATTAATTTCATATTTGTAATTTTAATTGTTTTTATAATGAAATACTTAACAAGATAAATAATCTATGGCACTGACCAATGTTTGTTATGGGGGCTCTTCAGTTTTTTTATTTGAATTTTAGAGACACATACAGATAGTATTACACGCATTAGTCGAGGAGACAAACAAAATCCCAAACAAATTGAACTCGGGTCTATAATCTTATTTGGATCAACCTGAATACTAACTACAGTCGGTTGTTGGGTTAAATACGTTTTTTATTATTTTTATTATTTTTTTATTTTTTTAGATTTCCTATTTAAACTTATAGATATAGCCATTTATTTTATTCATATTCGGGTTGACCTGATGATACAAGCTGAACTGAGAAGTCAAAGTAAAAGTCAAATATAGAAAGTCAAAGGCCAAAAGTCAAAATAGGAATTGGGCGCCAAAGTCTGTTACAACCCAACTTCCTATCTAGTTAACTACCTCACTTTGTAATAATTTCTAGTAATCAAGTTATGTTGTAAAAACACATTTCTCTCTCAAATTCATTGTAACAAACTCATAACAGCTTAATAACAAATCATTGTGAATTCTGTTTCTAATTCTTGAATTCCTAGTGATATTGTTGCCATTGATCACATATTTTCCATTTCTTCATTGATTTCAAGATATGTATGTTTCAATTGATATCAAGAGCCCTTTCTCTGGCATCATAACAAGAATATTACACTGATATTCTTGATTTTCCGGTTGTCTTCTCCGGTCAAATTCCGGCAACAAAACAAAGATTTTCCGGTAAAGAAATCAGTCACCACTGATTTCACTTGCTCTATTACATTAGATTAGTTAAAAATCTGTACGATCACGAGGCTAGCCCATTAGTGGTTAAATTCTCTAGCTTCGAACAAAGCTGATCAGAAGCATTTGGTTTGGGTGATCAGAGCAAGATCTCTAGTTGTTATTCCAATAGTTGATGAGTAATAACAATACAGAGATGGTGGTGAACATTAGAAACACAAGCAGTAATCAAGAAGGTTCCATGGATTCTGTTCAAGAAATGTTTACAAGAATGATGGAACAACTTGAAAGGGTGAACAACAAACTCACTGCTCATGAACAGCAATTCAGTACCTTACAAAATGAATTGGCTAGTCTCAGGAGTGGGGAAGGTCCTAGTAATCATAATAATGGTATTCATTTGAATGCTAGGCAAAATGAGAATCAAAATAGGCAGTTTGGAAGAATGTCTAAAATGGAGTTTCCAAGATTCAATGGAGAGGATGTTAAGGGTTGGATTTTTAGATGCAGGCAATTCTTTTGTCTTGATCAAGTGGAGGATGAATTGAAAGTGGGAGTGGCAGCTATGCATGTGTATGATAAGGCATTGGTGTGGCATCAACAATTCATAAAGAGATATGGTGAAAATAACCCTTGGGAGGTGTATGCACAACAAGTTTTGAAGAGATTTGGTTCAGTTTTTGAAGATCCTATGATGGATTTAAAGAACTTGAAGCAAACTGGAAATGTGCAACAATATCAAGATTTGTTTGAAGATTTGTTGAGTAAAGTAGAGTTGAGTGAAGAACATGCAATCAGTTTGTTTATTGGGGGGTTGAAAGATGAAGTTGGAATGCCAATCAGGATGTTTAAGATGCCAACATTGGTGGATGTGTACTGTCAGGCAAAGAAACAAGAAGCTGCCAACACTGCTTTGAAACCAAGGTACAATCAATCCATTAACAAACCTTCAAGTTTTGGTTATGGTAACAAGTATAATGGAGTTTTACCAAAACCTGTTAACAATGTGGCTTTTACCTGTACCTAAAACACCATATAACAATACCAATCCATATAGAAAACAATTGACTCAAAGAGAATTAGAGGATAAAAGGGCCAAGAATCAATGTTTTTAGTGTGATCAAAAGTACTTTCCTGGCCATAAGTGTAGTGGTCAGTTACATTCTCTAGAAGTGGTGTGTGACCCTGAACAGGAGTGTTTGGAAGAAGAGAATGATGAGGTTTTTGAACAAAGTCATGAAGTTGTTTGTCAAGAACCTAAGCCCATTGCTGAAGATAATGGTCCACACATATCACTAAATGCATTATCTGGTGTTAATTCCTATCAAACCATGAGGGTGAAAGGTCAAGTAGGAAAACAGACTTTGCATATATTAGTAGATTGTGGAAGCACTCATAATTTCTTAGATGTTCAAACTGCTAAGAATTTGGGTTGTACTTTACAAAAAACTTCACCACTGCAAGTTTCTGTGGCAAATGGTCAAAACATGCTAAATAACTATGTATGCAAGGGATTTCAATGGAGTTTGCAGGGTGAGAAATTCACTAGTGATGTGATGTTGTTGCCACTGGGTGGATGTGAAATGGTTTTGGGAATTCAGTGCCTAGCTACTTTGGGAGAGATGATTTGTAATTTTGGAAATTTGACTATAAAGTTTATGCATAATGGTAGACAGTTGGTGTTAAGGGGTACTATGAACTCAGCTGTGCATTGGATGCAAGGTAAAGCCATGGTCAAGGAAGGAGTTATTAAGTAGGCTGAGTTGTGTTCTATGGCTTTGTGTGTATATCCCATGAGCATGTGGCAAATAGAGGAGTCAAAAGTGGTCAATGCTGAAGTTGAGAAAGTGTTGGGTAAGTTTGACAGGGTGTTTGAAATACCTACTGAATTGCCACCTCATAGAAGTCATGATCATCAAATACCACTTATGCCAAACACCCCACCCATCAATGTAAGGCCATATAGACACCCTCCAAATCAGAAGGATGCAATTGAAGCAATGGTGAAAGAACTGTTGGAATCAGGAGTGATTAGGCCAAGTCAAAGCTCATTTTCATCTCCTATAGTCATGGTTAAGAAGAAAGATGGTTCATGGAGAATGTGTGTGGACTATAGGGAGTTGAATAAGCATACATTCAAAGATAAATTCCCTATTCCAGTGATAGAAGAGTTAATTGATGAGTTAAATGGTTCTGTGGTGTTCATTAAGTTGGATTTGAGGTCTGGATATCATCAAATCAGAATGAAAGACAGTGATATTTGCAAGACTGCTTTTAGAACTCATGAGGGGCATTATGAGTTTCTAGTTATGCCTTTTGGACTCACAAATGCCCAATCAACATTTCAATCATTGATGAATGCTGTGTTCAAACCTTTTTTGAGGAAGTTTGTTCTAGTATTCTTTGATGATATTCTGGTGTACAACAAAAATATGGAGGAGCATTGTAGGCATTTACAACAAGTGTTACAAGTAATGCAGGATAATGTTCTGTTTCCTAAGAAAAGTAAGAGTTCATTTGTTGTGCCACAAGTTGAGTACCTAGGTCATATTTGTCTGCAAGAGGGGTAGCCACAGATCCTTCTAAAGTTGATGCAATGCAGAAATGGCCAATTCCTAAGAACATTAAGCAGCTGAGAGGTTTTCTTGGGTTAACTGGGTACTACAGAAGGTTCATTAAGAATTATGCACTTATTAGTCAACCATTAACAGCTTTACTCAAGAAAAATGGTTTCAAGTGGTCTCATTCTGTAGAGGTAGCTTCCAATCAATTGAAAAGAGCTATGGTTGAGGCACCAGTGTTGGTATTACCAAATTTTGAACAAGAGTTTGTATTGGAGACAGATGCTTCTGGTACAGGCATTGGAGCAGTGTTGTGTCAAGGTGGTCATCCTCAAGCCTACTTGAGCAAAACACTAGCAGTTAAGCAACAATCCTTATCTACTTATGAAAAAGAGTTTTTGGCAGTGGTAGCAGCCTTAGAAAAGTGGAAAGGATACTTAATGGATAGGCATTTCAAGATTAAAGCAGATCACTTTAGCTTGAAATACCTATTGGGTCAAAAACTAACTACTCCTTTTCAAATGAAATGGCTTCCCAAGTTGTTAGGATTTGACTATGAAATTGTGTATAAAAAAGGCAGTGAGAATGTAGTAGCTGATGCATTGTCCAGAAGTGATCATGGAGGTACTTTGTTACAAATGGCAGTTTCAACAGTAGCAAGTGATGTGTGGAATAAGATTAAAGCTAGCTGGCAATCTGATATAGATGTTCAGCAGTTGATACAAGTTTTGATTGATAAGACATATAAGGGTACTAAATACACTTGGGAAGGTGATGTTTTAAGGAGAAAAGGAAAAGCTGTGGTGGGAGCTGATGATGAGTTGAGAAAACAGTTAATTGAGCATTTTCATGGTGATGCATTGGGTGGACACTTTGGAGTGCATGTTACAACTAAGAAATTGGGAGCAATGTTCTATTGGAAAGGATTAAAAAAGATGGTGAAGCAATGGGTTAGAAACTGTGATGTATGTCAAAGACAAAAACCAGATCTTAGTGCATATCCTGGTTTGATTCAGCCCTTGCCAATTCCTGAGAAAATATGGACTGAAGTGTCTATGGATTTCATTGAAAAACTCCCAATGTCCTATGGAAAGTCAGTCATTATGGTGGTAGTGGATAGATTGAGCAAGTACGCTCATTTCATGGCACTTTCTCACCCATTCAATGCTAGTCAAGTGGCACAAGTCTTCCTGGATGGAGTATACAGGTTACATGGTCTTCCAGAATCTATTGTTAGTGATAGAGAAAAGATTTTTAACATTTGGGTATGACTCGGAAGCGAGTCGTCGTTTAGAGGGGGAGGATGATAAGATTCAAGCCAATAGAAGAACCGCCGGAAGCTCATTAACTGCTGAAGAGCTGGTTGAAAGTGGCTAGGTCGACACCAATTTTACAAGTCCGAATCCAACGCTATTTGATTAAGTTATTTCATGATTCTTGAAGATTATTTGTTCCTTCTTTTGTGGATATTTTCCTATTTGGTCCTTTTCCTTTACAAGTTGTTTGCTTATTTAAACTTATTGTACCAAAGGTTGGGTTGTTAATTTTGAAATAAAGAAATCTCTTTCATCGTTAATCAGGTTTTTGTGTTTAATCAGAGAACATAAGTTGTAGAACGAAGTTGGTGTTGGGTAAAGTTCGAGACGTTTGACCCGAGTGTTTTTAGGAAGTACTTGCGTTATGGCCAAACATTGATCATCGCGCTGAGCCGTATGCCAGCCTAGGAATCTTGTAATCACTATTATAATGATCAGTAATCCGTCATCACTTTGCCATTCCAATCAAATAAAGGCCCAAATAATAAACTCCGACTTTGTGACTCAGACCCAAATACTATCTTGATGTCCTCTATATTCCATGTTACCTAGACTGTTGGGTGTGAAAGTATTGCAACGTAATAGACCCATGATAGCCACAAACCATCTCTCTGCAACTCAGTCTTCTTGCTTAAAGTGATATGATCTGATGGTTTTGGCATGGTCTACTCAATTGGATATTGATCTGAGGATGAGAACCTTGTAAACTAGGTTATGTATTTTGCTTCATTGTGCAGTCGTATGATTATTGAAGGCTATATATACTGATCCCAAATTCAACTCTAAGTCATTTTCTATCTCTCCACTAGGCTCAGATTTGGTACAATGGTTTAGATTAGGAAGGGAGATGATTGTGTTTGGCAGTCTATTACAACTTCATGGAGGAGAGTGTTTGGTTTGAAATAGGCTAGTGTACATATAATTGGTGGATTGTAACAAAAAAATTGCAGATGCTAATTGGAGATTAACGCATATTATAACATCCAGTTTTCATAAGATGAGCTGTCTATACCATCACATGCACTCTCAAGTAGATTCCAAGCCAATCATTGACAAGAGATGTTTAAACCACTTTCGAAGTTTGGAGCTATTCACAGTATTGAGGGTGATTAATGGTTCCAGTAGTCGTTTTGAGATGGTTATCACTTCAGAGTTCTTGAGAACCAATGATTCAGAAATAGTTGCTGGAGAATATATATCGTAGGTCTGCGATATCACATAATCAACTAAAGATCAGTTCAGATAGGAACGCATACGTGATGCTGTATAATATTTTCGCGCATAGCATCTGGAAGGCTGTGCTTCATCATTGTATTAGTCGAGAGCGAGCAAGTGAATATATAAGCGTACTGTGCAGTCAATCTTTATACTCAGATATACACCATTAGCCATTTTTGAGTACGCTCTCTATACCCAATTGCAATCGACCAATATTCATGGGTAGTTTTTTTCAATGAAATTCCACTACTATATAGATAGACACGAATCAGGCTCTCGATATTGTTTTCCAAAATCTCTCCTCTGGAATTTTGTGCGGAAGAGAGGTGTATTAAACCGGATGTATCTAGTATTTCGCTACTAAGGTAGATACTGAGTTTTTGTCTTTTTGCACATATATCACGAGTGTTATTCTCACACACATAGACGTCTATCATACCATGTACTTTTTTGAAGTCAGTCCAATATAGAACATTGCTTGTAGCCGAATTCCATTTAGTTTACAAAAGACATGTCCTCCATAAAGATAGTGTCTACCCAAGCAGGCAGTCTCAACCATCGAATAAGTTGCTTCCAATGATATTCCTTTATACGCTCAACTTCAATACGCATATCGAGTGCTCGCTCACATACATCTTGCTGTGCCACAAGTTGAGTACCTAGGTCACTTTTCCTTTTCACTTCTCTTATAGATCTCTGACACAGTTCAGCGGGAATAGCGCTAATAGATAAAGGCCTTTACCTAATATAAGATATATGATGTGCAATCTGCTAGTAATACAATGAGCATAAAATTACACTTTAGATGTCAACTGCTGATTACAAATGCCATAGTATCAGCTAATGTGCCAGGGCTATCTTTATACTTCTTAAGGGTCTTCTATACAATTCACGGGTACTGAGCAGAGGTTTCTATTAGAGAATTATGGGCACTTAATTAGTCAACCATTAACAGGCTTTACTCAAGAAAATGGTTCAAGTGGTCTATTCTGTAAGAGGTACTTTCAATCCAACTGAGAATAGAGCTATGGTTGAGGCACGCAGTGTTGGTATTACCAAATTTTGAACAAGAGTTTGTAATTCGGGCTGGAAGACCAGAATGCTTCTGGTAGGCAGCTGGCATAAGCTTGTTTTGAAACTGGGGCGCATGTTGTAACAAAGTATCGTTTCCATGTTGTCGGGGATCAGCGTGGTCATCTCTCTTCTTGCAATAAGCGCTACTTGTTAGACACATACAATAACATTCGTGAGCAGTTCCTTTTCTTATACACCTTATATTTGCACCTTAATAAATACCGTCAATCATCTAACCTGTATATTCGTCTTCAAAGTAAGGAGTGAGGTCAGCGACATTAAAAGTGGCAGAAACATTATAACGGCCCGGCAAATCTAACTTGTACGCGTTGTCATTTATCTTTTTCAAAACACAAAATGGTCCATCAGCACGGGGACGCAGCTTTCTAAACCGACCAGGAGGAAATCGGTCACGCCGCAAATAAATCCAAACGAGATCACCTTCGTTAAAAACGACACGACGCCTGTGTTTGTTTACCCTGGATTGATATTGCAAGTTATGTTTAATAATCTGGTCACGTACCTCAGCATGCAGTTTCTTTATTTGATCAGCCCGGGCATCTCTTTCTGCACTAAAACCGTCAGTCCCTAGGAGTGCAGCAAGATCCAGGGGTGTAAATGGGTTTCGCCCATATACAACAAAGAATGGACTCCGCCCTGTAGAAGAATGATTAGACCGATTATAAGCAAATTCGGCCTGCGGTAAAGCTAAATCCCACTGTTTTGGGTGATCACCGACAAGACTCCGAAGCAAAGTTCCCAGACTACGATTCGTAACTTCAGTCTGACCATCCATTTGAGGGTGATGCGAACTGCTAAACTGTAACTTAGTCCCCAACCGCGACCACAACGTACGCCAAAAATGACTCACAAATTTGACATCTCTGTCAGAAGTAATAGACTTAGGCACACCATGTAAATGAACAATCTCTGCAAAATACAAGCGAGCAACCTGAGACGCATCAAAAGTTTTCGCACACGCCAGAAAATGAGCCATTTTAGAGAATCTATCGACCACGACCATAATCGAATCTTTCTTGCGTTGTGTCATAGGTAATCCCAAAACAAAATCAAGACTAACGTCTTCCCAAGGACTATGAGGCGCTGGTAAGGGAGTATAGAGCCCCTAATTTGTATTATGCGTTTTGGCCACATGATACACCCGACAACGTTGTAATACCTTGACCACATCCTTCACCAAGTGAGGCCAATAAATTTTTTGCGTACCAACACCGCTGTTTTTTCACGCCCGAAATGACCCGCAAGAGCCCCCTGATGACATTCCAAAATAATTGCCTCACAGAAAGACGAGAGAGGAACACATAAACGTTGTCCCTTGTAAAGAAACCCATCACGCTGGAAATAATCTTTCACCGTCCCCTGCTTAGTCGCTTGCCAGAAAACACGAAAATCTGGATCATCTTCATATAAACGAGCAAACGAGCTGAAAGTATCAACCCTGAAAAAGGACGACGTCACCGACGCGGGATGCCTGCTCAATGCATCAGCGGCGGAATTTGCGGTACCTGCTTTATGCCTGATTACGAAAGTAAAGTCTTGTAAAGTTTCGACCCACTTTGCATGCCTTGGATTTAACTTTGCTTGCCCTTGTATAAACTTCAACGCCTGATGATCGGAATATAAAATAAACTCTGCCGGTAAAAGATAGTGCCTCCAATATTCGAGACTCCGGATAATTGCATAGAACTCCTTGTCATACGTACTGTACCGCCTGCGAGTTTCATTGAGTTTCTCACTAAAATAGGCTATAGGACGATTAAGCTGACTCAATACGCCACCTACCCCGAACCCGGAGGCATCACACTCAACCTGGAATACATGCTCAAAGTTGGGAAGAGCAAGCACAGGTGCCTCGGTGACAGCGACCTTAAGTTGTTCAAACGAAACCTGAGCTGTTTCGGACCAAATAAACTTACTACTTTTCAAACATTCTGTTAAAGGTGCAACGATGGTACTAAAATTGCGAATGAACCTGCGATAAAAGGAGGCCAAGCCATGAAAACTCCGAACATCGTGTAGTGATTTAGGCTGTGGCCAAGAGGTGATGGCCGATATTTTGTTAGTGTCCATCTGAATACCCTCCCCAGAGATGAGATACCCCAAAAAAATGACCTCAGTTGTGAGAAAATGACACTTCTTTTCATTAGCGAACAACTTTTGAGCACGTAACACAGCAAAGATATCGCGAAGATGAGTGAGGTGTTGTTCTTCTGTTTGGCTAAAAACCAATATATCATCGAAATAAACGACGACACACTTGCCAATAAACGGTTTGAATATGTGATTCATAAGCCGCATAAACATACTCGGCGCATTAGATAAACCAAATGGCATGACCATCCATTCATAAATTCCATCCCTTGTCTTAAAAGCAGTCTTCCATTCGTCGCCCGGTCGTAGGAGAATTTGGTGGTACCCACTTCGTAAGTCAATTTTAGAAAAAATCCGCGCACTATGCAAATGATCAAGTAGGTCATCAAACCTTGGAATAGGAAAGCGGTACTTGATTGTAATTTTATTAACACCTCGGCTGTCAATGCACATACGAAAAGTACCATTGGGCTTTGGTACAAGAAGAGCGGGAACTGCACACGGGCTCATACTTTCTCGAATCAACCCTTTGTCCAAAAGCTCAGTGGCCTGTTTGTGAAGCTCGGCAAAGTCTTTTGGATTCATACGGTAGGCGGGTTTATTCGGTATACTAGCTCCAGGTACAAAGTCTATGCAATGTTTTATTTCTCGTTTCATAGGTAAACCAGCTGGGATGTCTTCCGGGAATACGTCCGCAAACTCGGACAGTAGGGGCTGCAACGAAACTGGTGTGGAATGAACTGGTGAATTTTCTTCAGCCAAAAACAGCCTGAAGATGACTGGTCTTGGAATCGTTCGGGTGAGACCCAAAAATTCAGCCCAGGAGACAAGTAATGAGTCTTGTGGCTCGTCTTTGGGGTTGAGTGGTGCTAGTGTAATGGTCAGCCCATCTTTCTTGAAAGTATAAGTGTTGTGATATCCATCATGCTTAACTCGGCTATCGTACAACCAAGGTCGTCCCAATAGTACGTGACACGCGTCCATGGGAATAACCTCACACCATAATTCGTCTGAATATTTGTTCCCAATAGAAAACTGAACGAGACACTTGTGATTCACTTTGACTAAATTACCTTTTTTTAACCATGTAAGCTGATACGGCTCCGGATGATCATGCAACGGAAGACCTAACTTTTCAACCATTGAGGTAGCAACCATATTCTCGCAGCTACCGCTGTCAATAATGATGGTACAAACTTTCCCCTTCGATGTGCATTGTGTGCGAAAAATATTATTTCGGAGCCACTGCGTGTCATCATTTGTATCGGTTATAGACGTGTTGAGAACACGTCGTGTAACAAGAAGCTCTCCCTTATCTGGATAAAGAATTTCTGTAACACCCCAACCCGACATGGGTCTGGAGCACTACATTATGGTGACATATCAAAGCATACAATGCATACAACGCAAGCGGAAGACTTAAAACAAAAGGTTACAAGGGAAAAAAACTTAAAGTACAAAGGAATACTAAAACTATAAAAGAAAGGGAAGTACAACTAAACAAAGTCTAATCCAATCCATATCCAAAACTAGTCCAGATGAAATGGGCTTCTAGTCCATGGGGTAGTCCACTAAAGCTCTATAGCACTCTTCACCCAAACCCAGCATCCAACCTAAAACCTGCCGCAGGAAAAGGAAATGCGGCTGAGCTACGAAAGCTCAGTGAACATATATATATACAACGAATAAACGAAACATAAATAAATATAAGAAAAATGAATCAAAAGCTCCTGCTGAAAAGGGATGTCATCTGTCAAATGCATAANCTTTTTTTTAACCATGTAAGCTGATACGGCTCCGGATGATCATGCAACGGAAGACCTAACTTTTCAACCATTGAGGTAGCAACCATATTCTCGTAGCTACCGCTGTCAATAATGATGGTACAAACTTTCCCCTTCGATGTGCATTGTGTGCGAAAAATATTATTTCGGAGCCACTGCGTGTCATCATCTGTATCGGTTATAGACATGTTGAGAACACGTCGTGTAACAAGAAGCTCTCCCTTATCTGGATAAAGAATTTCGGTCTCTTCTTTTCCACCGTCTACATCATACATAGCATCAGTCTCCTCAACAATGGCCACCATTTGTTTATTTGGGCAATCACGTTTTAGGTGACCAATTCCTTGACACTTAAAGCACCGTAACGAACTTGAGCTGGGTCCAGATGGAATTGTTGTTGGAGTCGAGCGGTCCTGGTGGGCGTGGAAGTTGGCTGTGAAATACGGCTAGAAGAGCCAAAACGTGTAGTTGTTTTTTGCTTTGCCAATAATTGTTTTTCTACTCGTAGTGCTAGTCTGCAAACATCAGAGAAAGAATAATACTGTTGCAAATACACTATATCAGAAATATCAGATCGAAGACAACCCAAAAAACGTGCTATAGTCTGTTTGTTGGATACTAAATAAGTTCACAAACACGAATCTAACTTGTGGTTTGGTTCGTTGGATTAAAGAAAGAAAAGAAGAAATGTAGAGAGAGAAAGTTAGAGGGAGAAAGAGGTGAAGCCTTAGAGAGAAAACAAAAAAAAAATAGATTATGAGAAGGCTTACCCTCTCCAAGGATGGAGAGGGTATTTATATGTACATGGGTTTTTGCCACTTGGGCTGCGGATCAGGTATACGGTGGGTAAAGACCCGTCCTTCTTTCGCGAATACTAACTACTTCTATTCTACGTTTTACTAACTATTGTAACTACTACGAGCTAAACAATGCTTAATCATATCTGGGGTGACCGAATCTTTCTTATACAAAAATTGTATTCCTAACAATCTCCCCCTAAGGGAGGTCACCCCTGGAAATAAATCTTGAATTCTTGCATTGAGATCTCTGTAGATTCTTTTGTAGCTCGTAGTTGTTGATTCTTCATTGATAATCGACTCAAGATGACTTCCTTGATGTATATGATGATCTTTGACTTTGCTCTTCGCTCTTCATCTAAATAATTAGCTTCAAGTCATCTTTGAGTGAATGTGTCTCTTTGTGATGTTGTGATTGTCTTTGTGTTGTCATGCTTACACTTTTCTGGATCATGATCTTCTGCATCAGAGTTGTGGAAGCATGGTAGAAGCCCATTACTTGATCATGATATATTTACATTTGATGTTTAAGTGTAAGCATGAGATGATGAATCTGCATCTTTTCCGCAATCGGCATCAATCGTCAACTTCTTGGTCTTTGGTGGGAATACGCTTTTCCAACATGCCCAAACATCTTTGTTGAGTAGATCTTCACGGTTGAAAAGTTCTGACGACTCCTTGTAGATGTTGGTATGAGCATGTGGAACTTGAGTGATGGTGGTGAACATGGTAAGTTTGGTATGTTAAGCTGCATAAAACTTGGTTAGTAATAAACATATCGGCACTTACAAGTTCGGACTTCGAGATCGTCAACAGCATAGTGTGAAGACTTTCTCTAATCCTTTCCAAGGCCATTCCTAATCGGATGCCCCCGAAAGGGCTTTCACTGACATACCGAAGTACACCAACGATTAGGTGAGTCGCTGGAGATCACCCCACGACTGTAGACCTTTTTGGGACACCACCGTAAACACTAAGCGTAATACACAAGAGATTACCGAAGTGACCTG
>LBNU01013614.1:70086-82320 GCA_014162995.1 Artemisia annua
CAAGTCCAAAAACATCACATTTAATCACTTGCTCCCCCTTAATATTGGCTTTGAATAAAATCCAAAATCTTTAACATTTTAGCACATAAGGGAGCGTTCTCGTAAGTCCAAAACTTACTTTTAAGTTCCAAAAAACATCACTTTAAATCAGTTTTCATATTTAAATCACATTCTCTCCCCCGATCATAAAATTTCAAATCTTTTGAGATTTTGTGATCCCAATTGATTTAAATGATTTTCAAAAAAGCTTTGGAGAGAAGTGTGATACGTTTTAAACGTTTACTGATTATGAGACACCTTTTTGAATTTCACTGTGGCTGGTGCACAAAGCTTTTAAAGGTGCAGAAATTTTGAGCAAATGCGCTCCCCCTCAATTAATGGCCCGTTTTCAATTTTTAACGTTTAATAGCCATTAAAATGAGTGATAACATATTCGAGAAAATTTAAGACCGATAGCAACCTTATACACCACAAAATCTCTTTTGAAGAATTTTAGAAGAAAGAGATTTTGGGAAAAGAAGACTTCTCTTCTTTTACTAGAAAGGTTGCACTGAAGCGTACAACTTTTCGGATAATCCGCACAAGTGAAAACATGGTAACTTGTTTTTCACGGATTTTGAAAACCGGGTTGCTATCTGAAGTAATAGCAAACCATAATTTTAAGAACGGGTTATAGTCTGAAATGACTGTAAGCCATATTTTAAGCGCGGGTTGCAATATGAAGTAACTGCAAGCCATAATTTTGAAGCGCGGGTTACAGCCTGAAATGACTATAAGCCATAATTTTGAAGCGCGGGTTACAGCCTGAAATGACTGTAAGCCATAATTTATGCAAACATATTTTTGGTATTTTCAATTTTTCAGATTTTTATGGTTTNCTTGTCTTTTCGATTCACGACTTTTCATGTTTCGTCAATTCATGAGTCAAATTCTGAGTCATAATCAATTCACGGTTTCTACTTGTTATTGTAAAAACACGCGAAAGACTCTTAGCCACTTGCTCCCCCTCAATATGTGCACACTGATTGAATCAATCTTGAAAGTTTTTAAAACTTTGGCACATACGGGTGAGCTTTTATTCAAGATCATTTATTCATCATTTTTAATCACTTGCTCCCCCTCAATATGTGCTGTGTTTATAATTCACAATCTTAAAAATTTTAGCACATACGGGAGCGTTCTTTTGAGTCCAAAACATCTTTTTAAGTCCAAAAACATCACATTTAAATCAGTTCTCATATTTAAATCACATTCTCTCCCCCGATCATAAAATTTAAAATCTTTTGAGATTTTGTGATCCCAATTGATTTAAATGATTTTCGAAGAAATTTTGGAGAGGAATGTGATAAAAGTTTAAACGTTTACTGATTTAGAGACACTTTTTGAATTTCACTGTTGCTGGTGCACAAAGCTTTTTAAAGGAGCAGAAATTTTGAGCAAATACGCTCCCCCTCAATTAATGACCCATTTCTAATTTTAACGTTTAATAGCCATTAATGTGAGCGGTAATGTATTTGAGAAAATTTAAGTCCGATAGCCACCTTGTACACCACATAATCTCTTTCGAAGAATTTTAGAAGAAAGAGATTTTGGGATGAAAGAAGACTTCTCTTCTTTTTCAAGAAAGGTTGCACTGAAGCGTACAACTTTTCGGATTATCCGCACACAGTGAAAAACATGGTGACGAATTTTCCACAGATTTTGAAAACCGAGTTGCTATCTGAAGTAATAGCAAACCATAAATTTAGGCACGGGTTACAGTCTGAAATAACTGCAAGCTATATAAGGCATGTTTTGAAAACATTTTGAACTTCTGTTCGAACTTCATCTAAAGACCCGTGTCATTATTAATGACATTTCTAGGACCGTAAATGTTATCGATGCCAGAAGACATGCCTTAAAAAACAAACTATATTTTTGGTATTTTTCTTTTCTGGGTTTTAAAATAAATATCTATAAGGATATTTGAAGCGAATCCATTACTCCTCATTCTCTTCCTGAAGACTTTTGAGTGATACTGGCATGAGACTCTCCAGACCAACTTGCTGGAGAATAAATCGAAACCGTTCTCCAGGAAGTGCCTTAGTGAAGAAATCTGCCAGCTGAAACACTGTCTTTGCGAAGTGAAGTTCCACCCTACCACTGGAGAATTTTTTGATGATAACCCTACCATTGCCTTGTATTCAGAACGTCATCATGCTCATGAGATCTCACTTTAAGGAACCATCTAAGAGCTTTAATCTTTGCACAGTCTGGAGATGATGCCAATTCCCATACTTAAAGTTGATAGAATTCATATCTTTCTTCTTGTATCGCATTAAACCAACATTCGTCTGATATGACAATCTTAAAATCTTTAGGCTTGACTTTGGATAGTATGGAATTGTAAAAGCACCACAAGGCATGTGTGTTCAGATCACTTCGTGTGGACACTGGTTGAGAAGGATTCCCATTATAGTGAAGATCATGTGGTTGTGGGTAGGAAACTGATGTGCTTGTGTTAAGATCTCCTGAAGAAGAAGGCTTAGATGAAGATTCAGGAGTAAACGTGTTTTAGAACGGAGCAACATCAGGTGGAGCAGATGGATTTACTTCAAACGATTCGTCGACTGTAGTACCTTGATGTACGGAAGGAGATTGTATGTATGATGAAGTTGATGAATGACTTGCTGATGGAGCGTCTTGAGCCATTGAAGTAGAACAAGATGGACCATTTTGTTCGTTTGGATCATGAGCTGCAGTGGCTGGTGGTACCGTTGTATCACCACTTGGCGGCTTGAAACATTCATCAACTATTAGATTAGCCAAGATCTCCAAATCCTATCGGTAGAAGGTACATAAGGTAGATGCAGGAGTGGTAAACAGTACACAACCTGAATAAATTGATCCAAGTGTCAAAGGTTAAGTGCGGGTCCTGAACTGATGTGTACAGAAGCCATTGTAGAAGTTTGTAGACAACTTCTCATACATATTCACCACCAAAGCTTTAGAGGCTTACGAATAATTGTCTGAACTTGTGGTTGCCATGGTGTAATCTTAAGCGGGATTTTACAACTCTTGTGACTTAAACTGAGAGATCGATTCTCTCCCGGGATTTTACTAAAGTCAACAAAAGAAACCGAAAGATGTAATACGCGAGTTAAACATAGAGTGAGATCTCGGATCAGTCACAATTAGCATTAAGTGTCAAGTCGCGACGAGTCAAGTTACAATGGATCCGATCATAATTAAGTGTCAAGTCGCGACGAGTCAAGTTACAATGGATCCGATCATAATAAGTCAAGTTGTAAATGTTTAACTCACAACGTCAAATTACAATCAGACTAATCGAAACGACTCAAGTCACAACAATTCACCAAGCACAGGTTGATAACAAATCACTAGACTTTCACAGCTGAGTCAATCACTGGGCACTAACAAATCGTCAAATTTTATCCTCCTCAATGTGAAGCTTTGGTAGCTTTCCCCCAAACCGACAATCATCTTTATGAGACCACTTTCCCTAAGTCGTTGAAGTGATGCAAAAAAGTCTCACTGAATGAGGCTCATAAACCCGAAGAAAGCAATAACACCGAAGTAACAAGGTGAACCACTGATCATCTCTACGGTTATCAATCCCGGAATTTCATATTAAGCCCAATCACATGACCTTGTTGTGTGTCCCCAATGTACACATTACTCTGCGGTTTTGAGCAATTGTCTATTCAGGGGATTAATAGATCAATATCTTCATTTTACCAAATGCATTCCAGTTATCTTTCACATAATAGCTTAGTTCATATTGTACACACGTACCCACCACAAGTAGATACGATGACACTAAAGTAACAAGTTGAGGCACCGACCCTCTCTGCGGATATCAATTCCGGAATAAATGATTAAGCCCTGTCATGTGAACCTGTTGTGCGTCCTTGTTGTACACATATATCTCCCATGATGGTTGCGAACTCATCGGAGTCAACATAACAATGTGTACATGAAGCATTAACCAGAAGCATTTTAACTTAAATCATAACAGTTCGAATGAAGATGTCGATAAGCAATATCATCTCACATTCCAAGTGTCCTTCTCATATTTCTTCCCACTGAAAGATGAAGTAATACATACCACAAGTATCGAAAGACCACTTCCCCCACGTAGTTGGAATAGTGCACCGAACACCATGAGTTAAGACACTGATTGTCTCTGTGGTTATGACATTTGTCTTCCCGGCATAACTTCAATTAAGACAAAGTATTAAGTTCATCACGTGTACTCTTTATGCATTCAAATGTATGTCTCTTTACTCCCTTGCTGGTTTTAATACCTCAGAATCAACAACACATTTTTGCACAATAACATGAAACTTTGTGAGAAGAGCAACATTTGCTAAGATGTATCCTATGAGAATCAACTGCTACAGAAAAACTCTCTGACTACCATTATCAACCCTTATATTCAGTCGGCTACATGAAGTGACCACTGATGAAGTAAACCCGATATTTTTAACTTGAAGTTGAAGTAAAATTCCCCATTCTGGTGACTTAAGCTTGCACTAATGTTGGAAGAATGGTGTAGAGAATTTATGCTCCAAGCAAATCCCTAAGTATTCAATACTTAATCAACGTATGATACATTAACACCTCTTGCGATTATCCACAACGTCATCAGCGTGTGACACTGAGTACTACAACGTAACTCCTTAAAGTGATAGTTAACCAGGTCTTCAACCATCCACCCCGACTGCTGGTAACTAGATAAACCAAGTCTTCAACTTAAATCTTAATCACGAGCAAGTTATCATTGAAAGTCATGCATCCAACCAACCCCGACTTCAAGATAAAATAAGATCACGCCGTTTGTGAAAGTTAACTACAATCTCAAATAAAGGATACCAAATAAACTCCGTGATCACATGACATTCCATGTCCAAATTCTTAGCCGACATTTTCCTTTATGATCTTGCGGTTGGTTTACAAAGTGCACATTGGAAGGAACAAAAATCCGTGAAGAAAGAGGTAAGGAAACGGATCATTATTCATGTGTGCAACTTTAATATCATGATAGTCATCATCAACACCTTGAGGAGTAACTGGAGATTGGGTTACTTGAGTAGTCTGAGTAATACTTCTAGATGGTGCATCTTGATCAATGGAGCTTGAAGAAGGTGAACTAGTTGAGTCAGCAGGAACCGGAACAAGATATTCTGGAACTAGATGATCAACCTTCGTAGAGGCTTGGAAGTATTCATCAAACATAAATCCCAGTCATCCTTAATATATGGAGCATTAGGTGTCGGAGGAGAGCCGAATGACCATACTTCAAGCATCAATCATCATGTAGAAAGTGAATAAAAATACACTCAATCATGTAGTTTATTCACACTAAGTTTGCCATTTTTGATTGAATACGCACAAAAACCAAAAATTGCATCCAAAGTAAGTGAATAAGCATACACTCAAAAATTTCGAACGAAGTTTGCCATTTTTGATTGAGTAGCAAGTGAATGAAAAATACTATCAATCAAGTATTTCATTCACCCAAGTAGCAAGTGAATGAAAAATACTATCAATCATGTATTTCATTCACCCTTCTCCGCCTCAAAAATTGCAAACGAGGTTGTAATTTTTGATTGACCAAGTGTATAAGAATTCAGACAAAGATAGGTAGATCCACTTGATGAATGAACGAGCATGGAGAAAGCATGAAGCATGTTGTTGAAGATGGTCAAAACCAAGAAGATTTCTCTTCTTCCGAAGATAAGGCACACTGAATCGTACACCTTTCTTTTCATTGATGAACGGGGCCTGAAGTGTTGTCAGCAGACACCATAATGATGAAACTAAAGATCGAGGCTCGAACTGCGGTGTTCAAACATCATAGTCAAGAAGAACGAGGCTTGAACTGATGTATTCAGACGTCATAATGCACATGCATCAACATTGACATTCCAAAACTCTTGAAGCTGGAGAAATGATAGCTTTAGGCCTCCAGACTTTGAGTTTTCTCATATAGTAAATGATTGATGTTCCTGCAACTGAGTAAGGACTACCTGCACTAACATCATGAACTTGATTGCATATATATTGGTTAGTGACAACAGTATCCAAACCCTTAGGGGTTTCACGATCAACCATGGTATTGCCATTAGTGAGCAACTTTCCGGTAGGTAACCACTTAAGACCGACCTTCTTAAAACTTCTACCAGTTGGCATCCACTTTTGGCAAGAACTAGGATTGCTGAGTGTCTTATGCATAGTGGAAGACTTAACGTTATTCCTAGTCTCTACTGATTTAGCAGTTTGTAACCACCTAGAAGGAGTTTTAGGATCGTTTTGCTTCTTATTCATGGTAGATGACTTACTACAAATCCTAGATTTATCCGGTTGCATCTTAGTAGTGTTCCTCAATAACCTAGGAGGCATCATACAAGGTTGTGAACCTAAGATTCCATCCTTATGCAGTTGTGCTCTTTTTCTAGCCCTTTCTAGATCACCGTACTTATACAGGTCATAAGAGTTTAGAATTTTTATGCTCGGTTTTGACACTGTTTTTGAACTGATCCTAAGGGAGCTGGGTGCAGGTGAAGGGGAATCACCTTGATGAAGTGTGACAGAGCTAGAAGCAATATTATTAGGCAGATTTTGTGTATAGAATGATTTAGTTAACGCTTGTTCCACTTCAACTTGGGAGGCAAACCTGGTTTTTGAAAATTTTGCTCGTTCAGTCCTAAATGCACTTGGTTGTCTGACAACTGATTGATTTCTATTTCTTTGAAAAACTGGTTTCCCCAAGATTGATGGTTTTGCAAATTTAGTGTTCTCACTAATCACAGTTGCTTTTCCAGGCTCATGATTAATAGTTGTGACAATGAAGCCTACTTCCTGAAGTTGTGCTCTGAATTTATCATATTTGTTAGTCCAAGAAGTTGTTTGTTCTGCAGCCTTAGTACTCTTTTCTTTGATAACCACATTCAGGTTTTTACATTTTATATTCAAAGACTCATTGTCCAATAGTAATTCAGCCATTTTAGTTTCAAAATTTCCATACGCAATCTCACTACTGACAAGTTTAGCTTTAATATCATAACACATATCACTCAACTCAGTAATACGGTTTTTCAGGTGTTTGATAGTCAAGTTCTTGGCTTCTAGCTGAGCTTTCAAATCATTAATCATAAAGTATTCACGGAAATCAGGAAGTTCCGGATTTTTACATGGTTGATTAGTTTGAAAACTTTCTTCCTTTTGTTGCATTGCGATTTCAAGAGAAATACAGTGCTTTTCAAGTTGCAAAAATCTTTTTGAAAGTTCGTTAAAAGTTTCTTTATCAACCATATCATTTGATTTAAAAGCATCAGCCATCAACACAGAACTTAACAATTTATCACGTTCACCATTCTGATCACTTACTCCCCCTTTATGACTCATATTTGTTGAATTAGACATGGTATTGCTATCAGTCTTTTCCAACAAACTTGTGTCATAAGTGAGTTTGATTTGATCAGTATGCTCCCGTTCAATAGAGAGCACATTATTTTGAACATTTAAGGGTACCTCAGCACATGACATTTGTTCATTAACCGGTCTAAAATCAGCATTCATGCCATGGGTGACTAGAGTCACTGAACTGGTGGTAGTGTCAAGGTTAACAGTCTCTGATCCCTTACACATCGTGACACCTAACCCAACATCCAATGCTTTACCCGAATCATCAATACCATCACATGACTGTACCATGGATCCCTTCACTTTCTCGTCATCTAAGTGTCTGTGTTGTGCTCTCTCCTCAATGAACGTTTTAACATCACCCATGTGTTGGATGAGTGTGTTTCTGAACGTGTCAACCTCAATTCCTGTGTGTTTGGCAAAACAGCTTCTAGTCATCTCACTATAATAGTCATACTCCAGAGTGAGTTTTGACTCAAAGAACATTTGGAGTTGTTTGTTGAGTACACTAAGAGCGGCCATGGATCCAGTTTTGGAAGATATTCCTTGGTCAAGCTGTTGTTGCAATTGATCTAAGTTAAGAATCATTGTGTCTGTGAAGATCTGAACATCTTGACCAAAGAGTGTTGCAAATGCACGTTCGTATCCCATTATGAATTCAGTTCCCTTTAAAAGCACCGAGAGGTGTGAGTGAAGTTGTAGAAAGCATACTATGGAGCAGTCCTTAGCATTACTGAATGATACGGGTGGCTGACTGAACTCTGTCTCTTGAGAATTCGAGCTTACTGAATCCTTGTCACATAGTTCAAGAGGATTTTTCATTTGTGTTGTGTTGGGTTTCTTGTGTTCATCGACCATATCATACAAATTGAGAATCTCAGGAATGGCACTCTCTGACGTGCTTGTCATATATAGATTGCTCATTGATATAGTAAATAGTTGTGACAGAGATAACCGCTATCACTTAACCGCTAACCAAGATAACCACTAAAACTTAATCGATGCCCAAGATAACCGCTATGACTTAACCGCTAACACTTAACCGCTGACCAAGATAACCACTAAAACTTAACCCCTGCCCAAGATAACCGCTATGACTTAACCGCTAACACTTAACCGCTGACCAAGATAACCGCTGAAGAGTAACCGCTAGAACACAAAAAGACAAACAAAACTAACCGCTGAAATAGTACAAAGTACCGGGTAATGTTCGCTGATACAGTATCCTTAACCACTAACACAAACCGCTAAAAACCCAAACTAACCGCTGACAAGAATAGTTTACCGAGGAGAAAACCGCTGCCAAGAACCTTGTCCAAAATCATTCGTACACTTCACAAACGTGAGATCTAGCCAAACCAACTGATAAACTAGATAAATCTAACCCCTCTAATCCAAGAAGTACAATAAATAACACAAGAATCACCACGAACAAGATCAAAACTAAGCAAAACCACCCTAAACTAATAGAAACTAAAACAAACCATACACCACAAGTCCTACAATCCCTAGGATGTAACCATGGCTCTTGATACCAATTGTAGGATACTAGATAAGCTCAAAACACGTATTGTTCCTTGTGGTTTGGTTCGTTTACAAGCAAGAAAGAAAGAAAGAAATGTAGAGAGAGAAAGTTAGAGAGAGAAAGAGGTGAAGCCTTGGAGAGAAAACCAAAAAAAAAAGAAAATAGATTATGAGAAGGCTTACCCTCTCCAAGGATGGAGAGGGTATTTATATGTAAATGGGTATTTGCCACTTGGGCTGCGGATCAGGTATACGGTGGGTAAAGACCCGTCCTTCTTCCGCGAATACTAACTACTTCTATTCTACGTTTTACTAACTATTGTAACTACTACGAGCTAAACAATGCTTAATCATATCTGGGGTGACTGAATCTTTCTTATACAAAAATCGTATTCCTAAGACTGTTCTTCGTCTTCGTCAATCCCGCAACGCATACGAACACGTTCAAACTCAGCAATAAACTCTTCAACTGTTAAGGTTTGCTATCGGAGATTATGAAATTCTAAAAAGGAATCTTGTTTCTGAGTAACTGGTAAAAACTTTTTTTCCATTAGGCGCTTCATCTTAGCCCATGACTCAACCCGATGTTTACCCTCCCGGTACCGCTTATTCTGCAAATGATCCCATCACAAGGAGGAAGAAGACTTTTTTAATCTAATAGTAACTAGTTTTACCTTGATATGCTCGGGCGTCTCACGAAGATCAAATATACGGTCCACCGTACGTAACCAATCAAGAAAATCATCCGGGCACAAACGTCCTTCAAACTCTGGGATCTCGGTTCGAATACCCAATGATCGGACAGGATCTACAGTTGGTGGGGCTGGTGTATGATGACGGCGTTGTGATGGTGAAGGCCGACGATGTCGTGCACGAGGGGTCGGTCGGCGTTATGGACGCTGGTGATTTTTTTTTTTTCAAATTCATCACCTTCGTTTTTCATCTTCTTCCACGGTTGAATCGCTTGATGTGTCTTCAAACTGTCTCTCGTACCTATTAAAAGGACTGATTTTGAGTTCACGAACCCTTTGACGAAGTCTTTCAATCTCGATATCGCGAGGATCACGTTCGTCATGTTCGTTGCCTCTGGCGGCGAATCTACGATCTTGGCGGCGATGATCTCCGTTCTCCGACATCTTGAGATTTCCTGAGCTCTGAATACCACTTGATACGGATTCGTATAAAAGCGGACAAGATATCCTAGGCTAAACCTAGCGGCGATGACGTTTGGCCAACTAAGTCGCCAATCGACGGTCGAACTCCGGCCAACGAGAATGTTCTGTTAAACACAAAAACCTGGTTTAACGATGAAAGAAATTTCTTTATTTCAAAATTAACAACCCAACCTTTGATTACAATAAGTTTAAATAAGCAAACAACTTGTAAAGAAAGAAACGACCAAATAGGAAAATATCCCAAAAAGAAGGAAACAAATAATCTTCAAGAATCATGAAATAATTTAATCAAAATAGGTTGGATTGGATCTTGTAAAATTGGTGTCAACCTAGCCACTTTCAACCAGCCCTTCAGGGCTTGACGAGCTTCCCGGGGGTTCTTCTATTGGGCTTGAATCCATATCAGAAAGAATTGGTAAAGTGGCCTACAAGTTGAAGCTACCCATTCACAGTCAAATTCATCCAGTTTTTCATATTTCTCAGTTAAAGAAATGTCATGGAAATAACCAACAAATGGGAGAATTGCCTCAATTAAGAGAAGATGGGCTGTTGGTGTTAAAGTAACTATAATGGTATATGATAACCGTCCTAAGAATTAACCTACAAGGACGCTTGTATGTGTATCAAAAGGTTAAAAGTAAGTTAGCATATGTGAGAACATTTTGAAAGTGTCCTAATATGTTTTTATTAGGACGTTATTTGGGTTGTTTATGGACCTATTATGCGACCATAAAATTGGTATCATAATCTTATTTGAGTTATTAGGACCCTTTTCTTGGTTGCTAAAATAGCTATGATGTTACATCTTAAGCGTCCTAACAATACTTTTAAGGACGTTTTTATGTGTCTCAAAAGATTAAAAGTAGGTGATCACATGTTAAAACAATGTAAAAGTGTCCTAATATGGTTTTATTAGGACGCTATTTGTGTTGTTCATAGACATATAATACGACCATAAAATCGGTTTCATAAGGGTTAGGACGCTTTGGACCTATTACAACCGCCTTACATGAAACGCTTTCACCCTTGGTCCTATTAAATGAAAGGTCCTGAAAAGTACCAATTTATGACGCTTATGGGGGTCCTAAAAAGCTACTTTTCTTGTAGTGGTCGTTGCGGTTTAGCAGTGTTAATGCCTACTCAAGTTTTACATTTATATTTAGCCGACTTATCAATAACATACACACTTAACGAGCAGTGTACCCGGTCAGTTTGTATATAATGGTAAGCAGAGTGTCGATCACTAAGAGTGGAACGTTTTATCTAGTTATCCTAATCAGTATTTTAATATCTAAGTTAGTTTTACAGTCTAATCTAACGAAAGGGGTTCAGCATGAGAGACTGACACAGTTTGGTTATTTAATTAAACAGTAAATACTAATGAGAACAAATCAGCGAATAGCATACACGTATACAGATAGATAATAGAGACAATAAGAAGACCTGTCCTGATAATTAAGCAGCTTGTCACTTGTTTTATTGCTAGTTTTATATGAAGTGTATATAATTAATCCGTACTCGTTGGTTTCATTATATCGGCGAGTAAACCCTTAATGATTACTTATGAGTATCCTACTTATCCAAAGACATCGGAGTAAATAGGCGAGGAAGGGGTATGGCAGCCCAAGCAGTGCTCAGCTAGACACAGAGGTAATCAGTGCACTGATATAAATTCACCAAAGACATCAAACATATAAACTTTAATCGATGGGAAAGCAATTTTAAGGCGGGCATTTGATTTTGCGTACTCACAAACTACCGGCCATCAATCCTGATGAATTAAAGCTTACTATTACAATAAAACAAAACTACTTAATGAATTAAATACATGCAGGACCTTCTTACAGCTCTAAGATCTTCGTTTGGGGTGTGTCTTGTGTTGCTTGTTCGTCTGAATTCGCCTTCTTAGGGTTATGGTGCACACAAAATTCGTTTAAGTCTTGGGGTATGATGCGCGTGGATTGCAACATGCACTACGTTTTACCTCTCGAGGGATCTCGAGAAGCTTGCAATCCCCACCAGGCAGTGTACCTGACCGATGTAGTATAGTGTAGTGGCAAGTACCGGGGGATTGATCGTTCTCTCGCAGGGAATAGTGTTCGTTAGG
>LBNU01013617.1:0-11065 GCA_014162995.1 Artemisia annua
TTGCGCATCCCTCCCCGTCATGTAAGAACGGGTGTTACTCAGGTCACCGCGGACGCGCCTACAAGGTCTCGGATTCGGATATAGTCTAATGGGCTAAACAGGACTGCGCCATGGGCCCAGTGCGCATTGTCGCATTTGGGCTGAGCAGTATAGTCCGTCCCATGTGCACACCTGAGTTGCGCACACATGGGCCATGCCGTCATGGTTGATTGGGCCTACGCGGCCATGAACAGAACTTAAGTCTAGCATAGCATAGCCATGCACTATGTCACACTAAACTTGGGGGGCTTGTGGAAGTATAGTATGGACTGGGCCAGGAATGGGCCAGGCCCGGCAGACAGCAGCCCACGCTATACCTAAACCCTATTCCATGCCCTATAAATATATGGCTGGGATTCCCTTCTTGAGGACAACACAACAAGTTACTCTAAACCTAATTCTTGTATGCTATATCGCATCAATACTAACTTGACCGTCAGAGGTGGATCCCGGGGCTACGGCCTCGGGTCCACTCCTGACGGGTTCTCTTTGTTGACAGGTCTACTCAGGGCTCGAGAAGACGAAGAACGGCTCAGGGAGAGTCGTTAGATCCAGCCCGCGCCAGATTATGTATCAACAATAAATATCCTCAAGATTAGAACATGTGGTAAATGTGTCAAACATTGCACACAACAACAAAACCAGCTTCCATTTTTTTTTGACAAAATTTCACCGTTCGTCTCTAAAGTTGACACAATTCGCGCATTTCATCTCTAAACTTTTTTTTTGGCATTTTTGTCCAACTATCCAATCGACGGCTCGGTTGGTCCCTGGGACCGCGTTTTGGCAGACGGACGTTATATCCGACCGTTATCTGATGTGGCTAGTAAGGTTTTTTCGTCTTTTCACCTATTTCATATTCTCACCTGTAGTCCTAATACCGTTTGTATATTGTACAAACTATTAGCATGTTTCATCCCTAACAAAACCATGCGTGTAGCAAACACTTAGCATCTTTCGTCCCTAACAAAACCATGCGTGTTGTGTAAAAATTCGACCGTTGGCCAGAACTGAACCATGTAAATACCCGAACATTGTGCATATCATAAGTATGTAAAACACACATCTTTCCAAAAGAAAAACATAGCAACGATGGTGTTTTGCACATGTGGTAAACCCGCTGTTGTCAAGACTTCATGGACAAATAGGAATCCAGGTCGCCGTGTCTTTGGCTGTCCAACAATTGTAAGTGTAAAAATTTTCTGGTTTATTTAGAAAATTTGCGTCTGTATTTACACACTGTGTTGTTTCAGGGCTCAAACTGTCCTTTTCTAGGATGGTTGGATCCTTCGATGTGCCCAAGGTCAGTAGATATTATCCCTGGTTTGTTGAGGAGGATTAATGCTTTTCGAGGTGTTGTTGAAGAGCTTGAAGAACAGCGGTCCAAGTACAAGAAGTATATCATCATCAGTTAGGTTTTGTTTGCTTTGTATGTTTATTTTAATGCTTGACATGTCTTAACCCATCCACCATCAAGTCTCTTTTGTGTAGTAATTGTTAGTTTGTGATGGTGGTGGATGAATGTTTTTAGTATTTTGGAGCAGATGATGGTAGTTGGGTTGTCAAGCAGTTTGTAATGGTTGTCATTCATTAATGAAAGTTCATGTTTGAACAATGGCTAAATTCTAATGGTTTGTGATTTGTGATCAACTGAATGTTTCTTGTTATGGTGAAGTATGTTGTTTGCTTGTTCAATGCATAATATGATTGGAGTGTGGGAAGTTAAGAAAGCATAAGGCTGTAGTTTGACTTAATAAAGTCAACAAAGTGTACCAATTTGATTAATCACTTGTAAACACCCATGTTGACTTTTACAAGTCAACATGGGTAAATACGAGTTTGCAAAGTCTTTAAGTTAATTTTGGAGCCAAAAGACACGTGGCAATCGAATAGAGTGTCTCGGGATTTTTTTTCCAACGACTATATTTGAAAAAGTCAAACCTGTCAAACCTTTCCCTCCCAAAGTAACACGGCAATCGAAACAATTGCATAGGGACTACCCTTTTCTATCTATACTCTGCTTATTTAAGCGCACCAAACCACACACACATTCCACCAAAACACACAGACTAAACCCAAAGAAAATAACCACTGACAAATGGCTATCTACATTGGTGCCGAGGAAGAGGAGTGGAAAAAAGTTTTGGATAACCATTATTTAATGGATTTAGTTCTTGAGGGTTATGGCGCTGAATCAATTGCTGAGTATGGTGCTTACTCGAAGATATCGAAGGAGTTGAGGAAACAGATTCTTACTTGGCTCAGGAAACAACCTGGCTACTATGAGATGCTTGTGGGTGATATGGAGGAGGAGGAGGAGGATGAGAAGGANGAGGGTTATGGCGCTGAATCAATTGCTGAGTATGGTGCTTACTCGAAGATATCGAAGGAGTTGAGGAAACAGATTCTTACTTGGCTCAGGAAACAACCTGGCTACTATGAGATGCTTGTGGGTGATATGGAGGAGGAGGAGGAGGATGAGAAGGATGAGAAGGATGAGAAGAAGGAGGAGTTTGATGAGTTGGACCAGAGGATCTCCCATCTTGAAGATGTGCTAAAGCATCTCAAGAATAAGAAGGAGAAGAAAGAAAGGAGAGGAAAGAAAAGGTGATGAAGGAAAAGGAGATGAAGAAAAGGAAGAAAAAGGGTGATGCTAAAGGTAGGGGTTCAAACTTCTAATCAAGTGTGTGATTAGAAAGAATAGAAAGTATTTTGGAAAAATTGTAATCTTGTTTTTTGTAATGAGATCAACGAAGTTATGGAATTTGATTGTTTATGTTTGAATTTTTATGTCTGTATTCTAATTTTTATGTTTGTGTTTCAATGTTTATGTTTGTGTCCTAATTTTTATGTTTGTGTTTCAATGTTTATGTTTGTGTTAATTTTTATGTTTGTGTTTCAATGTTTATGTTTGGGTTAATTTTTATGTTTGTGTTTCAATGTTTATGTTTGTGTTAACCTGCTTACATTTTTTTTAGTTTATCAATTGCATATGTGATTATAGTGTAGTGCTTGGTGCAAAATGTGAATAACTAATAACCATAAACTGAAACAAATAACCATAAACTGAAATTGAACATTAAATTAGTCATTACAATAACGATTCATAGTCAAAAAACTCAAAACATTAATTTATCATTAAACTCAAAACGATTCATACACAAAAAATCATAGAACATGAACATGAGAATAAAAATAGCTTCATTATAATATGAGTTTCATTACATTATTACATTAATCAGACAAATATGCCTTGTGTAAATCATCATAGGAGTAAGTTTCTAATTCTTCCTCCTCTTCTTCTTCATTAGAAACGATATATTTGTTTTTCTTTTTATCTCTTTTCTCTAGCCTCCTTATTGCACGTTTCTCCCTCTAGTGCTCCTCTGCTGCGGCCTTTGCAGCAACCCTTCTTCTCTCCTGCTTTGTTGCAGCCTCCTTCTCTGCTGCAGCCTCTGGTTCCACCTTCCAATCCTCCTCCAAGGCCGCCTCTAGCTCGTAGTAGGAGCTTTCATCGCCTTCACCTTTTAGCACCTCGGCCACTTTCCTTGCAGGGGCTGGTCTTTTTACCACCTCCTCTTTTTCTTTTGGGTTGGTTAACATACACGTTGAAATTAAAAATATATATTAGAAATGAAAAAGAGGACAATGTTGCAATTCAGGGTGTGTTTGAAACAACCTTTGTTCTTGGAACTCATTGTTTCAATAGCAACAACTGGGTGGTGGGAGCTTGCTTGGTGTGTATGGTTTTTATAGAGGATAAGTTATGCTTAGTTAGTGTTTCAAAACTGCAAAAGTAGTCAAGTAATAGTAAAGAAAAAATAGTGTTTGGTACCCTTCCTGCATGCATGAAAGTGAGCATTGATGACATTACTTTTGCATGTATGCAAACATGAGAAGAAAATAGTGTTTGTAGAACCAAGGGCAAAAAAGTCATTTTGCAAGACAAAAGCCACCACATTCAATTGATGTGGACAATAACGGGTGTATTTCAAAGTGCAAAACTATGGCACAACCTTTTGAGCAAAATAAATTCTCCTAGCAACTAGGATACTGAAGTAAAGCCCCCTTCCAACTTTGTTCAACACATATCCTTGAACTAAAAATTAAAAGAGAAACAAAATGAGTGGTAATGATACACAGGTAGAGGTGGCCATCCTAACCGGTTCCGGAACCGAAACCGAAAAAAAGACCGAAACCGGAACCGGTCAAATCCGGTTCTTGGAAGAACCGGTCCCGGTTCTTACAGAAACCGCATGTTCCTACCCGGTTCTTGATTTTCACCCTTGGAACCGGTTCGGAACCGGTTCTCGAACCAGATCCGGTAGAACCGGTTCCGAACCGGTTCCAACGGATATATCCTTATTTCCAGAAAGTACCGTTTTTTGAGCCATTGGGGGATTATATACCACGTGTCTGAGATTCTATGCTGTAAAGAAGCATCCAAAGGACCCAAGTTTTCTAAACATGCTACACATAAAGCCTAGCAATCTAATATATATATACTAGTATATGGATTCCAACATATAGTTCCACTACCAACAGTATAACCTCAAATCATCAAACCTATGACCCTAATATTTTCAAAAAATTTAAGAAGACGCAGCAACAATGGCGGAGAAGATTGTTATCTCAACTTCAACTAATTCACTCAACTGTCTAGTCTTTATCTATCCATCACTATGTTTTCATGTTGTTTCAGTATAAAAGCAATTATATAAACCATGATCATTCTTGTTTTCAACCCACCAATAGCTAGCAATCACTGTCATGCACACTTTAATGTGTGAAAAATGGAGCTCGGGAAGCCCACTGTGAAGAAAAGAGCACCGGTTCTTTGGAACCGGTCCGACCGAACATTGGGACCGAACCAGATTTGGAACTGATCCGGAACCGGGTATACCGGTCCCGTTTTTTATGCCTCCAGATCCGAAAAGAACCGAACCGGATTGGAACCGGATCCGGTTCTTTGACTTTGACCATGAACCGGCCCCGGATTGGAAACAAGTAAGTGGTGGTTGCATTGGTCTGGGTCTTAGAAGTGGAAACAAAACTGCAGGGGGTGATGCAGGGAGTAATGACACCACCACTTACTTCATCTGCCTTTGCACAACAACTAATATTTTTTTTGGTTATTTCCAATCCACTATGGTCTATTAGAATTGTAACATGGATTTGGGCATGTCCAATCCACTAATATTTTTTTTGGTTATTTCCATTTTTCATGATTTGGTATGTGGTCTATGGTTTAATTAATGTGATTTTCTTGTTTATGTTTGTCATACATATCAAAGACACTCAACAATTCAAAATATCCATTACACATTACACAAAGACAAATCTGAATCACAATATCCATTCTAATTATTATTATGAAGTGCCATAATTAACTGCTACAAGTTCTTTTTCTTGACTGGCTTCAACGCTTCTTTGCATGAGTTGAGGTTGAACCTTTTTTAGCTTCAAGCTTTAAATACTTGGCATAGTCAGAATCAGTAGTACCAATGACATAATGAGAGCTTGTTGGAATGGTGGTTGACCCTTTTGGACCTTGAAGTTGAAGCTTTAAATACACGGCATAATCAGGATCAACAGATCCAATGACATATTCAGTAGAGGTTGTGGGAATGGTGGTTGAACCTTTTTGGGATTGAATTTTTAAAAACTCTGCATAATGATGATCAGCAGGACCAATGATATACTCAGACTTCTTAGATGTGCTTTCTGCAAGTAAGTAAAACAAAGAAGAAAAAAAATATATTGGATAGCTTAAGAAACAGTCAAATGGTAACATAAATACACCCGTATTTAGAACTTTTGAATTGAACACACCCACTGATAACACTCTAATTATGCATATTTCTTGAGCATTATAGTATATGTTTTATGATCATTTGATGTGAACTTTTGGTACTTAATATCATAAAATGAATGCAGGTTCACTCTCGGATGATCTGAGCATGATACATCACAAAACCTACTATTTCGCCACTTGAAGTAAATAAATAACAAGTCTTCCATGATTAGCTTTTCATGCAAGCCAAGTGCGCGGGTTTTACAATCAAGTGCGCCGCACTTACCTCTCGATCAAAGGAAGTCAAATATATAATATTAAATAAAAGTGTGCCGGTCTTACAAATAATGTGCGCCATACTTCCCCTGCATTTATGAAGCTTTGGCGCCAAGAAAATAAGAAAGTGCGCCGCACTCAGAAAGCATGTCTATAAATAGAGCTCATTTGCAAGCATTTGAACTCTCCACTCTATAACCAATTTCCACGAAGTTAAGTCCGAAGTAATACGTGATCCAGAGCCAAGTTGCAGGGGTGAACGAATCAGAATAAGGGGTGTTAAGTACTTGTTGGTGTCGAATTCTTGGTTACTTGTGACACTAGTGTAATCATTTGATCAATCCAATCTGTATATCTCTTGTTTACTATTTACTCACTTATGTTATTATGAACTCATTAGTCATGAGAGGCTAAACCTCTTGTGATTGCTTGGATATATGAATATAATAAAGCGACTTATGATTATGTTTTGATCTCTACCAATTTCAAGTTTATATTGTGAACTATTTCATCTCTAGTCTTATTACGTTTATTTATTGAAACTGGTTGAATATAATAGGTTGGGATAGGTCGAAAGAACCAACGTATTAAACGCAATTCTAGGAACTTGTCCGCGTTACTAGTCTTTGAAAGGAGAAATCCACTTAGAAGAATCAATAATAATCTAGACTTGATATGGAATACTATTTCGAGAGAAATCACTTAATGGGTAGATATAAATCTTGAATTGAACCTACGAATTATGAAATTGCTCTTTTGACGAAAATAGCTTTCTCATAAGTTGTACTCCTTAATCAAACTGAGATCAAATATAAGCATTGTCACTAGATTATCTAAGCTATCCAAACAATCATTTGTCTTAATACTTGAATTCCTTATATTTCTATAATCGTTACTTGTCTTGTTTTACCTATTATTATACTTAATCCGAACGAACTAAGTCCCTGTGGATACGACCTGGTCTTACCTTAATCTAATACTAACAACGGGGGTTATACTTTACCCGTGTGTTTGGTTTATTAAAATCGGTGAAACTAGTATTATAAATTTAAAGCTTTCCTTACACATCACCCACTTATATATGAAAAAGGAAATAACAATACCTTTTTTGTTTCTGGCATTCATTGTGTGCGAACTAAGGTTATAAGATATGTTGGTTTAAGAGAAATTTAGTTTACAAGCTTGATTATATGTGTATGTTTGTGTGGTTGAACGGTAGTGTGGGTATTCAATGAGATGGGACTAAATGAGATGTAAATGTGTGGTTGAACGGTTGGGTGGGTAATTAATGGGTTGGGTTGGGTTGCTTGCACTATGACTTATCGGCTTGCCAGTGCTAACTTCTCTATACATAACAATAGTAAAAAGTTTGTACTGGTAGTACAAACTTCCTTCTAACATGATTTGCATATTTCCATTTTTCATGTTTTCGTCTGTGTTTTTGGATTCATTAAAGTGATTTTCATGTTTATGTTTTGTGAAACATATCAAAGACACTGAAATAGTTAAAACATACATGAACACATAAGATCCATTTGAACACATTATACAAAGAAAATTTGAATCATAAGATCCAATTCATTGATTAACCATAACCATAATTTTACAAGATCCTTTATTCCAACAGACCGTGTTTATAATATCCCTACACCTAATGTTATAGCCCTTGAAAAGCCCTATTTGATAGTTTATCTTAGGTGCTTATGCCTAACGGAGGAGGTTTTTGATCCTTTCCCAAGCCTGTGGTAATCTATTTGCTAAGGGGCTAGTGTATGATTTCCGTGTTTTTTATGACTAGGGTGGAATAACTATTTGTTGTAATTACTTTTATATTAGTGTTAAATGACCCCTAGCTCATATTTTGATTGGAATAAAAGCACATTTGCTTGAGGACAAGCAAATCTCAAGTGTAAGGGTATTTGATGAGGTGAAAAGTGTTACGCTTTTAGGGGGTCATTTAATCCCTAAATCGTTATTTTATGATCAAATATTTCTTTAAATCGTTCCTTTTGTCATTTTAGGTACTTTCAGGAGGAATTCTCGAAAACATTACATTTTGCACATTTTTGGAGAATAAAAGTGAAGAAAACGACAAAGTGTCAAATTAAGCTAGAATTCTTACCTGACGGCGTCAGGCTTTGGACGCTGACGCCGTCACCTAATGATGAAAGAGGTGGATTCAGACTCTACTAGACGATCAAGGAAGGATTCATGATGTTTACACCTGACGGTGTCAGGTGTTACAAGTCCTAGGCCATCAGGTGTTAAGCTAAAGAGAGACGGCCCAGAAGGTTTTAAATGCTGACGGCGTCAGAAGTAGATGTAGGTGATCCGACAACCCTAGACACGGCGAGTTGACGGTGTCAGGAATTATAACCTGACGCCGTCAGAATTTATTTTCTATATATATTTTAGGATTTTTCTTCATTAAAGAGTGTAACTTTTCGGAGAACTTTAGGGATAAACCCTAGGTCAAATTTTCTGCCTTTTTCAAAGGTTTTTCACCCTTGTTTCATCCATGATTAATTAAAGATAAGTCTTCCGTTAGATCATTCAATATGTCTATGTGTTGTGTGATTATATCTTATGCTTGTCTCTTAATTAACATGCTAGGCTAGGTTTCTCTTGTGTTTGCTTAGATCTAATGAAACCTAGCTATTGATTACTTGTTGTTGGTTTGTTATTGATTGTTGTGGGTGGGTGATGTCGATGTTAGGCTTAAGAAAACTGGCTAACTTCCAATTGGTGACTTGCTTGAACGTCTTAAGAAACATGAATCGGATGTGTACTACGATTATTTGGTTGTATTTAATGCATAAGTAATTACTAGTGATTTCATGGTTTGGATACTAAACGTGTCGCTATAGAATGAAGTTTGCGCTTATAGAGTTAGGGAAGATCGTACACGGCCCTACGAATGGTATTAAGGAATACAACCCGTCATCCACACAATTGTAACAAACTAATTAACCGGTAAAAGATAGCTAGGGAGTAGTGAAATCTAAGTAAACACACTTTTCTCCATATTAGTTTCACAACCTTTTATTTTCTTGTTATTTTAATTTATTTGCATTAGTAGACATTTGGGTTAGTTGACTAGCAACTAATTCCTCCCACTCTTCCGATACCCGAGATTTTTACTTGCTTTCCATAAAATATAAAAATACAAAAAGAATCATCCCTCAACCCTTAGACCTAATTAGAGTAGTTTTCAATCCTAACGACACTATTCCCCGAGAGAATGATCAATCCCCCGGTACTTGCCACTACACTATACTACATCGTTCAGGTACACTGCCTGGTGGGGATTGCAAGCTTCTCAAGATCCCTTGAGAAGTAAAACCTATTGCGAGGTTGCAAAACCTACGCATCAAGTTTTTGGCGCCGCTGTTGGGGAATAGTTATTGCTTAGGTTGAATTTTATTTTTACTTAGGTCTACTCACTAGATTCCTTTCTAGTGAGATTTTATTTTATTTTTCTAGGTTTTCTTGTAGTCTATCTTTTTTCTTTGTGTTTTTGTTCGTAGTTTCCTATTACTTCTTCATGAGTAATATTGATCGTTTGGTCCATGTTATTCGTGTTTTCCGTCGTAGGAATTTCCAACTACCCAATCTGCCCCTATTGCTGAAAACGAAAACCCACCAAATCTGTCACCTGATCATCACCTTAACAACAATTCTGATATGGACGAATCTGACCAAGACACCGACCATGAAAATGGCCCTTTTTATTATTCGTCAGATTCCGATGAGGTCTTAGGCGATGGGGAAGTGATAGATGATCCTAAGGGAGAAGAGGAAGTTAACCCTCTCAAGTATGTTGACCCTAGAACAAAGATTGAGAAAGACAGTTTGTTTAATATGCAATTTCCTTGTAAAATTAGATTTAGAAGCTTTGACGCTTACCTTAACTCATCTTTACCAATGAACATAATTTCCCGTACTGAATACAATAAAATCATGGTAAATGGGTTAGAGTACCAAGGAGATAATATTGTTGTTAGGGCTAAGACATTGCACGTGTTTGTAGGAAGCTTTGCCTATCAGGTGGATTTTATGATTATGGAGGATCTAGGAGAATTTATTGATAGTAGCTTTACCCAAGTTGTGATTGGGAAACCCTTCAAAAGGCTAACCAGGTTAGATGAGAAACTGAATGAAGGGTTAATTACATTCTCAGACGGGGATNAAAATCATGGTAAATGGGTTAGAGTACCAAGGAGATAATATTGTTGTTAGGGCTAAGACATTGCACGTGTTTGTAGGAAGCTTTGCCTATCAGGTGGATTTTATGATTATGGAGGATCTAGGAGAATTTATTGATAGTAGCTTTACCCAAGTTGTGATTGGGAAACCCTTCAAAAGGCTAACCAGGTTAGATGAGAAACTGAATGAAGGGTTAATTACATTCTCAGACGGGGACGAGGATTTTGTTTACCAAACGCCCCGTACGCACCCTAGGTTTAAGGATTTCTCTGCTGAGAGAAGTAATAGGCTTCCTCCTCATAGCATATTAAGTGAAAACGATGTAAGAAAAGGGCTCAAGTATCCTCATGAAAAGAATAAGAGGTATTATCACGGATGTTTTGTTAGACCCGTTTCCCGAGTACTTGGACCCCATCCTAGACGTATTGGGATGAGGGCCTTACGTGATTGGTTAGTCAACGAATATTGTGTAGTGGTGAGACCCGATAGTCAAAGTGATTGTTGATGAGTGTGCAAATACTCATCATTTTTATCACATTTGGACTGCCAAAACATCTGAAAACACACAAAAATACCCTAAAATATATAAAATATCACAAAAACATGTTTTTATGTGTTTCAGATACAAAAGGATTGAAAACTGATGAAAAACAGTCAAGTTTGTACAATTGACAGTTTCAGTCCCTAAACTTTCACAAAATGGCAAAACTAGTCCCTGGTATGGAAAATATCATCAAAGGTCCTTTTTGG
>LBNU01013617.1:11266-22833 GCA_014162995.1 Artemisia annua
AAAGCCGGAGCCGGGGAAGCTAGTGGTTGAAGTCAAAGCCAATAAAGTCCATGGAAGTCCTTAAAGTTTCAGAAATGACATTTTGGTCCTTGAGGTCAAAGATTGGGGAAATTACACTTTTGGTCCCTCAATTTCAGGAACTTGTCAAGTTTGGTCCTTGTGAAAGTATTTTGAAGATTTGACAACAAAAGCCCCTCAACAATCCAAGAATGTCAATAAAGGTCCTTGGAATATTATTTATGAAGTTGGCAGCTATGGTCCTTATAAATTCAGAAAATACAAGTTTGGTCCCTATGAATAAATCTATTACACCATTCTTACTTAAAACCTTAAAACCCATTACATTTAAACCCAAAATAAACCTCTACATAATCCTTTATCCCCACAAGCCCAAAAGAACACAAAGCCCACTCCCCTTTTTACTAGACCCTGTACCCACACAACCCGTGACCCATCTCCCTTAACCCGACCCACAACCAAACAATAAAAATTACGCGCCTACAACTTTTACTGTGCTTCTTCTTCCCCCAATTACCCTGCACCCAACTTTGTTACCTCGTATCAAACAAAAATAAACATCGTACTAAGAATCTTTCTAGAACCTCTGCCATGTCAGACTATGTCATCATTTCCTAGCTCATGTGGCCATTTCCAGGGCTCTGATTGGATGCTCAAACGTGGCAAGGAGATAAGGTTGAATCTTATGGCTAAAAATTGAAGGGATGTCGACATTGTGATAAGATTTGAAGATGTATGGCCAAGAATGGAGCTCTAGACCCTTCCCACAGCTAAACCCTACCTCCCCTGCATCCTATATATACCCCCTCATGTAAACGTTTGGGAGTGTAGTTTTAGATAATGTTATGCTGCCATTTTGTTTTCTTAATGATGTATTCAGTTATGATTAATAAAAGTTTTTAGCCTTAATGTTTTAATCTCATGTTTTAGCTTTTACTTAATTTTCGTTTTAGCTTAATAATCAATGAATTAGCTTCTTTACTGCTTTAATAGTTTTCTGTAATCAAAGTTATCTTTTATAAACCTTTTCTTCTTCATTAGTTTAACTTTTGCAGAAAATACAAAAAAATAAGAAAAATATATAAAAAAAAATCCAAAAAGATGTTTCCTTTATCAAAAGCTAGCTTGCAAACAAGCTTTTTCACTTAGTTTAAGCCTCACGTTAGCTCATCTAGCTTCTATGAAGCTTGTTGTAGGTTAAAATATATCAAAAGCTCAAAAACTAAACTCTGGTCAACTCTGGTCAACTGAGGTGGTTCTATGGTGAATTCTGGTTGATTGATAGTCCAAAAAGAGAAAGGGAAGCTTTTTGGCCTGTCTAGAGACATGCTAGCATAGTGAACCCCCTCTATTTGAGCTGAGGGGGAAAGCTTTGTAAGTATTTCTCATCTTACATTCCTCTAAAAAGATTAGTAGTGTGGATCTAGTTTTCTTGCTTGTAATTTGTTCTGTTCTTGCTATTGTTACTGATTTTACTGCTAATTGAATCATTTGAATGTTAGTGATTAGCTTTTATGAACTATGGTAGAAATCTGCATACCTACTGTTTTGCAAAAGTGAAATCTGCTAATACTTGTTTTTGATGCTCTTTGGTGTTCTTGTTGGTTTAAATAGTTTTCATATGAGATAGGTAAGCTGTAAAATCAGTAGTGTTAGGTTTAAAAAATAATGGTTGTAGGGTGATCTTGGCTGATAAGGGGTGTTTGGATCAACTAGGTTAGGAGTATTGTAGTTGCTTTGGTTCTGATCTTTCTGTACCATTAGCTCTCTTAGGTCATATTTAGGCTAGTTAGTTCATAAAATCTGCACCTTATATGTAAAAAGTCAATAATTCACTAAAATCTTCATAACTGCTTATATAGTTGTTTACTGCCCCTGTGATCTTGCTCAAATCAGTGGTATTGTGTTTGAGACTTAGTTTTTAGTTATTAATTATCATTAAACAACACCTAGGAGTAGCTATGATCAGTTAAAATTCACTTCAGTCAATCTCTTAGTGCAAAACAAAAAGTCAAAATTCTGCTGCACATTTTCTTTGTACCAGATTTTCTTTGCTGAACTTGGTTCAAATTAGAGTGCAATTGGGGTGTAGAAATTAGGGCTTTTTGTGTTTTTGTGTTCTCTGCTAGGTGTACTTGCTTTTGCCCCCATAACTTTTACATAATTAGCTTATTAGGTTGCTTATTTGACTGCTTAAAGTGGACTGTTTAGCCCTTGTTTCTGTCTTTATAAGTGAACTGTTCATGTGCTATTTGAGCTGTGTTTTATGCTTATTTGCTTTTCATGAGTTGTTTTGTGCTTATTTATGATGTCTCTACTGTTCCTGAGCTTTATGTGATCATTAGTGCTTAATAGCTTATTATAGTGCTTATTCTAAACTGCTTATTGTGCCCATTAGCTTATTTAGGGTTGTTAATCTGTCTCATTTATTTTTCCTAGGATCTAAATAACATTTTTGAATTTCCAGAAAAGTTTCATAATTAACTAAGTTTATTTGCTATTTCTTTTAATTAAAGTTAGGTTTAAATCATTTTAATTAGTTTTTAATTAATATTAATTAAAGAAAAATCCAAAAAAAAAAAATATATATTTTTATTTTTAAAACTAGTTTTTAGTTAAATCAGAACTTAAAATTTTTATTTTTCATTTTTCTTAATTATTGCAATTTAATTCCTTTTAATAGATTAATTAGAATTTAAATTAACTTAAATCCTTTTTAATTACTTATAAATCACAAAAAGACAAAAATAATTTTTTTTAATTTAAATAATAGTTTTTAGTTAATTTAGGTTTTATAAAATTAAATTTTCATTTTTAAGTTAATTGTCAAATTTATTTACTATTTAATTCCTAAACAAAAATACAAAAAGATTTTCAATTAATTTAAATTAAAGAAAAGAAAACAAAAATATATAATTTTAATTTTTCAAAAAGTTTTTAATTTCATTTAGGATTTTATAAAATTTAGTTTTATCCCGTATCCCTTTTAATTTTATTAGTTGCCTTTAAATCTCGGGAATAGCCCGGGATTCGCGTTAATTACATTTAATTTCACGTTTTAATTAGTTTGCTTTAATTACGTGTGTTATTCACGTATTTCCTTTAATTGTAGTTTTAAAAAAAAAAAAATCAAATCATTCCTTTTTATTTCACTTTTCTTCACACAAATTCATAAATCGATAACTACGGTTCCATTCACCTTCACACGGACACGACCCGGGTATTTCTTATTCGTTGAGAAATTACTTGGATAATATAATATATACTATAAACGACAAGATCAATTTTGGCGCCGCTGCCGGGGAAGGTTGAAGTGAATTTCGGTTTTCGTTTTTCGAATTGTGTTTTGAAAACCTTCCTTGTATATATTTTCTTTTATAAAAAGTAAAAAAAAAAAATCAAAAATATTAAACACTTTTCCTAAAGTGTTTGCAAAATACCAAAAATATAATAAACATCCTCGGTCTTCCGTTGAAGGAGGGCGGTTGTAAACCAAATNAGAAACAGATGGCATACTGAAATGCATTTGATATCACTCTTCGAGGTCAAGTTAAACGATAGGGTTATTGATAGGTTTAGTTTGAAGAACAATTGGTGCATTTGGTTTGTCTTTTTTATAGTAGGTAGTCATTATAATAGGTTCATAAACTTGGTTTGTCTTTTTTATAATAGGTTTAGTTTGAAGAACAATTGGTGCGTTTGTTTTCCTGTCTATATAACAGGCTGAGATGTGAGATGTTCTCACATCCTATCTACTTAAATTTTTTTTGGAGTAATATTTACCGGGTGTTTTAAACACCTTTTATCTAAAAAAAATAAAAAAAATAAAATAATAATAATAATAATAATAATAATAATAATAATAATAATAATAATAATAATAATAATAATAATAATAATAACAATAACAATAATAATAATAATAAGAGTAACTTCCCACGGCTGTTGCATGCATGTTCTCTCATGGATGCTATTGATCAACTTGTTGATATGAATTCCATACTCAAAGGTCATATTATAACGATTAGGAGTGTATTGATTTTATTTAATTGCTTGTGAGTTGTAAGGTGTCAAGGTGTTTTAGTTGCTTTAATGATCGGAAGTGTGTTTTCTAGTATGGTTTCTATTAAATTTGTATAAATTAGTCGTGTTTTGAGGGTTGAGTAGAAACTGGATTATAATGCCGCACGGATAAAAGTTTTGATTGGTTATGAGTTACAGATAGCGAGATTTGAATGCTTGAGTGCTATTGCGACAAAACTTGGCACCCCATTGATGTTGGATACTTATAATGTCTGAATGTGCATGGAATCATAATGTTGATCTAGTTTTGCGAGAGCAATGATTGAGCTTTGAGCTGATGTCGATTTGAAAGACACTCTTCTTGTGGCTATGCGAAAATCGATGTTGATGGATATATCATGCACACTATTCACGTTGAGTACGAGTGGAAACTAATTAGATGTTTAACTTGTAAACTATTTGGTCATTCTTTGGATCTATATCCTAAGAAAATTGTATCCGATTCGTGCATGAAGTCTAAAAAGAAAACTAATTCAAACGTGTTGAAGAATGTGAAGGTTCAAAAGCATACTATTCGTAGTCTTCATATTGGTTTGAAATCTCACATGGTCTATAAACCAGTTCATAATAAGAAGACATACATGACATAAGGGAAAGCAAATGGAGCAAATGCTGTAAAAGGTACTAATCTTACTACTACTATGAATTCCTTTGATACTTTAGGTTATATGGTGGAAGTGAAAGTTGGAGGGGATATTGTACAAAATGATACTCTTACCATTTAAGTGGCGAGTTGGATTGATGAAAATGGGCAAACGGATAAACATAAGACCCATACTATTAGGTCATGTGATCAACAATCAAACATTGAAAAAAGGGTGAGTTTGGAATCGGTATCTATGCCTAGTACTTCGATGGGAGATCAAGAAGGTAGTTCGGATAGTGAAGTTGGGGAGATTGATGATGAAACAGCTCAATCTATGTCTTCTTAAGCAAATTGAGCTGGAGGTGGTGCTAATGATACAAGTTTTCTTGAGAATGAAGATTATAATATTGACGATGGTTCCGAAAAGGATACTTTTAGTCTTACCGAGAAACAGATGGCATACTGAAATGCATTTGATATCACTCTTCGAGGTCAAGTTAAACGATAGGGTTATTGATAGGTTTAGTTTGAAGAACAATTGGTGCATTTGGTTTGTCTTTTTTATAGTAGGTAGTCATTATAATAGGTTCATAAACTTGGTTTGTCTTTTTTATAATAGGTTTAGTTTGAAGAACAATTGGTGCGTTTGTTTTCCTGTCTATATAACAGGCTGAGATGTGAGATGTTCTCACATCCTATCTACTTAAATTTTTTTTGGAGTAATATTTACCGGGTGTTTTAAACACCTTTTATCTAAAAAAAATAAAAAAAATAAAATAATAATAATAATAATAATAATAATAATAATAATAATAATAATAATAATAATAATAATAATAATAATAATAACAATAATAATAATAATAAGAGTAACTTCCCACGGCTGTTGCATGCATGTTCTCTCATGGATGCTATTGATCAACTTGTTGATATGAATTCCATACTCAAAGGTAAGCACATGATGCTACTTATACATCAACTATACACTACTACACAACTGGTCTTTAGCGACGACCGTTTCTGTCGGAAATCCGTCGGTATAAGTGGTTTCCGACAGATTTGTGACGAAAATAGTGTGTCGCAGAATCCATGGTCGGTAATTAGCAAGGTTGCAAAAATCGCGAATCGGTAGTCAGGCGGTCGACCACCTTGTAGCTTGTAATCGGTCTAGGCGGGATTAATCGGTGATTAATCGGATTGGCAATACTGACAAATTTTGGTTATTTTCGGTAAGTTTTGTGTATTCCCGGTGAGTTTTAGGTATTTCTAGTAAGGTATTTTCGCAAAAACAACTTGTAATAGACTTAAACAGTTACTATAAGTGATCAAAATAAGTTTACAGTGAGTTTTAGATACTTCCGGCAAGATTTATAGGTTTCCGGAAAGTTTGACCACCATTGACCGCCGTTGATCGCCATTGACCACGGTTGACCTATGTGTTTGACCCAGTTACATAAATCGGCAAGGTCGATGGCCTTGTAGCACCTAATCGGTGATTAATCGGCCTTGTAGACCTTTTTTTGCAACATTGGTAATTAGTATCTGCCAGAATTCTGTCGGAAACAGCGACAGATAAGATGTGTCGGAATACTGTTGGTAATTTTTCTATCGGAAATCCGTCGGTAGTACTTCTTTCGGAAAGTCGTCAGTAATGATTCCATCAGAAATCCGTCAGTAAACTTTTGATAGTAAAGGGTCACATTTCTGTCGGAGATTCTTATCATGGGAAAAAGGTAAATATCCCCCTTTATATATAATAGCTTAAATGAAACCCGTAAATACAAAGGATCATTGAACATTAAACATATCTATTACGAAAATCTCATCATTCATATTAAAAATACAAGGTGAAATATACAAATATTCATATTGATAGGACAATATCCAACTACTGAGTGGGGACATGGATTGTAACACTTCTTTAACATCGAGTTAATTTCGTTCATTATTCATTGCCACTCCCTGTCTCGAGCTTCCCACAGCAATGCCATTGCAATTCCTATATGAACCAACTTCAATGCGGGTGCACCATTCACCCCATCGCCAATCATTGCAACCACTTCACCTACATCCTTTAGCATACCTATCTCATAGAAACTTGCTTCTGCTGTATTCTTGTAATCTTGTGTTCTAACCAGTACTTGAATTCTAGCAGCTCTGCAGTAGTCTTGTTATATCATGTTATAACAATTATTGTATACTATATAGATGTAGGTCACTGAGGTACATATGGAAACTTAAGATGTATTACCTTTGCAAGTAGCGACCTTTTCCCAGAATTTGAGAACACGATAAGCCCCATGGATTTCCTATCACCGTTAAATTCAAGAGTGGTAATCCTGTGGCCAGTTTTAACCAACACTTGAGAACAGCCTTTATGTCACAGGATTATGAGGGAACAAGTTTGCACATGTATAACCATGTAAAAATGATACAAAGAGTGTCTTTGTCGCATACCCATAAGGTCACTGGAACCTCTAGATGAACTAGAATCCAAACCAGAAAGAAGTCCAATTTTTTCAATAAGAACCTGCACAGAAACAGCCCATTGAGTTTGTTGTTCATTACAAGTTTAAATTCTAGGCCACACATATGCAGAGGCTAGGTGCCCTGGGTCACAAAAGTGTCTAATGTATACTTGCAATTTTATAAAATTGTACAAGTCTAATAAACAGACTATTGTATATAAGTACTAGCTATAGGTGGCAAGATGGGCCCTGTATTCCTTCACGTTATTTGAATTCAAAATATGAACGTCTCCTTGAATTGTACCACTGCCATTCTTAACAAGGAAAATTAATATACAACAGCTTAAATACATTAAAAAAAAATGCTTATCTTTCCTTTTTTTTAGCGAAACAATCTGATATCACCGTTTCAATTCAACTTGCCCAAACACTCCTTACAGGCAAATATATCACACATACAGGCATAAATCAAGCAAAAGCATACAAAAATAATATTGTATACAACAACGCACACAACGAATTTGCTAAACGCTCAAACCACAACCGCTTATCTGATTATGCCATATTTATCCAGCCAAATATATCACACATCTGCTTATCTTATCTGATTATTACACCTTATACAGACAAACACTATCTCCTTACATGCATATCACACATTTTTTACAATATAAGCGATTAATCTACATAAACGCGCCTACACGATGAATTTTCCAAACACTCATATAACCGCTTATCTTACCTAGTTGCTTATCTGAGCAAAAATTCTAGCAGTAGTGTTTGTGTCTAAAAACTTCAATCAAAGGTGAGCAAAAATTCTAAAACCTAACAAAACAATCTTAAAATAACGCAACTCAGTCAGGCATTTTGCCGATCACGTGGTCTACACATGCAATCCACAACATTCAACCAATCAATCAATCAACTGATAAGCTCAAACAAACTAGTAACAATCAACTGTTAAGCTCAAACAAACTAGTAACAATCAACTGATAAGCAACTGATAACATCTGGGCGAAATAGAAGAGTTATACCTTAAGTGAAAGGGGTGATGAGGTCTACAGCGGACGGCGGTGGCGGACAGTGGTGGCGGACGGCGGCGGACGGCGGATGGATTGAACAACCTTTTAGAGGGAAGACTGAAATGTGTATTTTTTAAGTTTTTTAAAAAGAAGTGAAGTGAAACTTGGAATTATGAAATGTCTTTGTGAAATCACTGAAATGTGTACTTTAATAAGTTTTACAAAGTTTTTGAGAATTTTGTTGTCAATAAGTTTATAAGAAATGCCTAAATGGGATAGGGAATATATGCAAAAGTTCAATGTATCAATTTTTGAGATTTTAATAAGTTTTAGAAAGTCTCATTTACCACTTAGTTTTATTATCTTTATGTGTACTTGTAATTCGAAACAAAATTATATCAACATGTAATGGTGAAGCTAGAAATTTGAGTCATGAAAGGCGAGAAAATTAATTCATACACGAGCCATCATTAACAAACATAGGAAAAGTAATTAAGCAACCAAAATAGCAATAGAAAAAGAGCTTATGGTAAGTAGAGAACGTCACATACTGTATTCATAATTAATGTTTTAAACTCGGGTTTTTAGACCCGGTCGAGTCAACGGTTCACCGGGTTACCGGTTCAGCCGTTGAGTCAAACCGGTATTATGACAAATGAAAAAATTACCAAATTTGAAGAGTTCGTAAAGAAAAACATATAAACACTTCGGTTTTCGAAAAAGTTTTTATATTAAATTAAGTCTCGTTTTGTACATTATTCTAAATTTAATAAAACTAATTCATTTCTTTAAGCACCATAAAAAAGTGTATTTCACTGTCTGTTGTAGATTTCATCAAACTACATAACCACTTGGCCGGCTCATCAAGTCATGAGCCAAATAAACAACCACTTGGCTAACTTGAATCATGAGTTGAGGGCGCACACACGATAAAAGCTCAAAAACTAAAAGAATTTACACCGAATAGTGTAATCTAAAAAATAGTTAAGTTGAAACACAAGTCGACATAGTTTAACATATCATACATGTGTACATAATAAATTTTAATATTTCCGTCGGAAATCCGTCGGAAATAAATAATATTTCCGATGGAAATATTAAAAAAATAAAAAATATTAGAAATTAAAAACATTTCCAACGGACTAGCAACGAACAAAAATAGATGTCGGAATGGCGTCGGAAATTCGACGGTAGCTTATGCGAATTACTGACAACAGTCCAATCACTTGGAATTCAGTCGGAAATTCCTCGGAAAAGCATATTTGTCGCTGTTTCGTAGGAATATGGTCGGTAAATTAGCGACGGAAAAGTATCCGTCGGAAAATCTGTCGCTGAAAGTCCACTTTCTAGTAGTGATATCATCCTACCAAACTCTTGTTATGTTACTAGGAATTTAACTGTTAATATTTGGAGTAGGTTTATTAAGTATCTCTTATTTGAGGAGACTTATATTAAATACCAAACTTTTCTTACATATCAAGGGACTCATCCCCACCATCCATTTAAAAAGAAATCAATGGTTGAGATTAAAAGCATTTTAATATTTCACCCATTTTTTATAATTTAAATATCTCTTAAACCGTTAATCGTTAAGCGAAAATAATTACACCATCGCGACGAGCATTAAATTATCTTTCTATAGACGGGCACTTTGATATACTTTCGATAAAAAAAACTTTGTTTTTTTCACGTTTTTTTTCATAGCCGAAAAAAATCATATATGATATATTATACTCCCTCCATCCCATATTAAGTGTCCACAATGGAATCTTTAGGTGTCCCAAATTAAGTGTTCACTTGTACCTTTTTAACCAATAAGATGAGACTTTAGTGGGTAATATTAATATTTGATTGGTGGAGAGTTTAATTAGTGGAATCTCCTAAAACTTAGTGCATTATGAAAGTGGACACTTAATATGGGACGGAGGGAGTATATGATATTACATATCATATATGATATGTAATATCATATATGATATATCATATATGATATGTATATCATATATAATATCATATATGATATATCATATATGATTTTTGCGGCCACAGAAAAAAAACGTGAAAAAACGAAAAAAAAAAATTTTGTCGAAAATATATCAAAGTGCCTATCTATAGAAAGATAATTAAATGCTCGTCGTAACGGTATATTTTTTTTTCGCTTAACAATTAACGGTTGAAAGATATTAATATTTGAAAAAAAAAGGATGAAAGTGAGTTTTTTAAATTGTTGGGATTAATCTCATCCATTAGATCAAATAAAGATGGAGGGAAGATGAAGGATGGAGATTAGTACTTGGTATGTAAAAAATGTTTGGTCCTCAAATGAGCTTAAATCCTCTTATTTAGTATAGTAAAAATTTGTAACCATTATTACAAAAATGTCATATGTTTAAAGTTTAAATTCATTTGGTACAAACATTTTATAAGTTGACATACCAACCTTTTTAAAGGAGAAAATTTTACCTTACTTGTGTCTGCGGAGTAATGGACTCCAACCATATGAATAAATAAAAGAGAACATTTCTTATTGTGAGAGTATCTTTGCACCATTTAAGAATGGTATTTACACGTATGGATTTGAATTTTCGTAAACCAAAATATATACCAAGTCATGTGTATGGATTTGAATTTTGTATAAACCCAAGAATACTCAAAATCATCGCAACTTATACGAAAACTAGCATGGTGCCCGTCCAATGTGGCGGCGGGTACCCTGTGACTAAATATTACTACATTCAAGCTTATTGCTGATGTTTTAGATATGTGTGAGAGAGATATGAAATGGTTTGTATTTATATAATAGATATGGTTATATGTTTTTACTAATCATTATTGATAGTTGATACTAATGATTTTTAGTGGTTACATGTTTTTAATAATGGGCTGCAAGTTATTTGAAAACTGCATTTAATTTATTTAATTTATTGGAAACGTCTGCATTTGAATTTTAATAATAAGATGTATTGAATTTTAAGCCTTCCTATATGAGCCACGTGTCATGACTTTAATTAAGTAGCCCAATTTCAAAGTAGCTAATATCTATTTAGAGAAAAAATATTTACCGGTCTAAAAATGTATATGTGAGGTGACCAGGGCCTTTTTCAAATTCTCTTTTAAGAAAAGCCAAAATGTGGAACGCGCCTTTAGAAAATATACATATGATGAGTTGTTGACCGACTTCATTTATATATTAACCAATCAGCTTCATTTACGTATGTTGAACAACTTCGTTTATATATTTAACCAATCAGCTTCATTTACATATGTTGAACAACTTCATTTATAGATTAGTCAAAAAATATGCATATGAATATATGATGCGTGCCTAACTTTATCATACAATTCTATAAAGCGCGATTCAATTTACTCTAAAACTTACTAAAAATAATA